>JAPTMU010000274.1:273431-287954 GCA_028583405.1 Pogonophryne albipinna
TGGGATGAGACAAAATGTAACAGACAAAAGTATTACGAAGACGCAGCATGGATTGAAATGAGCTTCTGCACCCTCTCTCTACTCTGCTTACTGGCATGGTCTTTGGCTTTCACATTGTCTTTTCCTTCTGTGGAAAGCTGCAAGGGTCTGGCAGAGATCCGCCAAAGATCTGAAACCCCTTCTGTTCCACACTGAACAGGCTTTGGCCTCACATCCCTACACACTGTGATACTTTGATGCCACATGAGGTGCCCTATGATTTTAAGTATGATTGGCCAGACAAGGACATCAGGTGTCTGTCTCTTCAGGGAGAATAAGAAGAGCTCTCCAATATGTGGGAGTTCCCCGGAGAGAAGCAAGCTAACGAGCTGGCCTTTCCACTGATCGAGCGTGGATCATGGCTGGGTGTCCACCGGAGAGCCGGCCTTAGTTTGTTGGGTCCAGTGGAAATTAAGTGTGTGACAGG
Source organism: Pogonophryne albipinna (assembly GCA_028583405.1). Classification (NCBI taxonomy): domain Eukaryota; kingdom Metazoa; phylum Chordata; class Actinopteri; order Perciformes; family Artedidraconidae; genus Pogonophryne; species Pogonophryne albipinna. The sequence continues at coordinate 273,898 of JAPTMU010000274.1, forward strand.
GCTGAGAGTTTACTATGTGTCCAACAGCTTGAGTGCAAGTGAAAGAAAGTCAAACTGATCCAACAGTTTGAGGGAAAGTGCACTGTGCTCAAAAGGGCATTTTTATACTGTAGTTGCGTAACAATGGCGGAGGCCCATAGCAGGTCTTTCCACCATCCATAGGTCTCCGTTCGGCCCTTGTGGCCATGAAAGAAATGCCCGGTGGGCACACAGCCTGTGGCCAAAGATTGCAGATCTCAAGGACAGAATGTCACTAAATCAAAGCTTATTCAAGCAATAAGACGAATTTACTCCCTGTATTATTTTTACAAACTGCCTAATTACCTGTGCTGTGTTTTGTTTGAAGTTACCCTTTTTTTAAATAGTTAACGTTGTTATTTTTCCCATGTTTGTGTTTTTTTTTCTGAGACAAAAGTATTTTTGAGATCAGTAGTTTGCCAGATATTAGATGATTTAGCCTTCAGACGAAACTTTATTGGTAGTGTCATTAAATGTTATGAAAGTGGAAGAAGTCGGAGCTATTCATGAATTGAAAATCTTAAGTCATTGTGCATTAATGTCCCAGTGTGTGTTGCCTTGCTGTTTATCCAAATGGCTGTGTTGGAACCTCTCTTACAGCCAACTGCATTGCATCGGTCCAGACAAGAGGACTTTGATCAGTTTTCACACCAGTTTAAATATATTGACTGATTGTGTTAAGATTATGGTTTAGTCTTCAGAAATAACTATTTGATGCCCAGCATGGAGGATGATACAAACATGACATCTGAGTTTCTTTTTTTGAAAAAGGTTAGGACATTTTTTGTTAGAACTACAAATATGAACACAAATATTTTGGAAATCTCAAACTATTATTTTCCTTAACAACGAAGCCAAATGTCCCATGCCCGGATTGAATGTCTTTCATGTGGTGTTTTTCCACACAGAGATACACCATTCTTTGCTACCCATTGAAATAAAAGTTTGCAAATCAATAAACTCATCAAATACTGATAATTACTGCAGCTATTTTTGAGCCCTTTGACACTTGTATGCCTTAAATGAAAACATTCCTACACACACTTTCCAACGGGTAGTGCTTGATAATATTGAGCTTTCTGTGTATTGTAATAGGATTTATTTAACAAAATAGTGAACCAATGTCATTGAGGCACAGTTTATAGCAGCAACAGCTTTAGCCATGTAATAAATCGTATTCAGTAAGCGTGCAATAACGCTTTTGTTAAGGAAGTGTAAGACGTTTGACCATCATTTATCCAAATAGTTTCCAATATTAGAAAACCATCGATTGGTAATATTTGCAAGAAAAAAGGTGAATTGAAACTATGACATGGTAAATTAAATAACCTTCACACAGCATCCAACTTAGAAAAATTGATTTAATTGCTACATTTGGACCACTTTTACAAACTCACTTGCTACGAGAACACACGAAAAACAGTCATTTATGGTAATAATGAATTCATTGTTTATTGTCCATTTGTGAGAGTTGAAGATTCTGTTATTGATATACAAGTGTCTATTGCAGCTCTAACATCTCAATGTTTTTGTTTTATGACTTTGTACACTAATTGTTACTGTCCCAGGAATTAGGTTCAATCATTGAAATGGATTTACTATCCTTTCAAATTGAAAATTAAAAGCGAAAAAAACATCCTGTATCTATATGATCTACATGAAGCTTTGTTTCAGTCATTCACCACCATCTGTTCTGTACTTTGAGGTGGATTTGATGTCATTGTCTACTTAAAACTTGAAAAACAAATGACATTTGAATACCCTTTAATAAACACACTTCAAACTTGGGGAATTATTTTCACCTTGCATAGAGCTCATTGCATGGGTATACTTTATACTTCTACTCTACTACATTTTGGAAGCAAATTGTGTACTTTTTACTCCAATACATTTATCTTACAGATTAATTGGTAACACTTTACAATAAGACTACCCTTATAAAGGGTTTACGAATAGTTTGTAATTTATTTATTAATTAGGTTGTGAACACTTTATAAATCCTTAATAAGCTTTTATAAGACATGAGATAAACAGGGCACCTGTGACCGGTTGCTTGCCAAATAGTGAGCCCACATTTATCTGTACTGCTAAGCCTTATATTGGCTACTTAGCTTACTTCGTCTTCTTCATCAGCCAGCATCCTTGGTATCTGTTGTTCACTGAGTTGATTCTCGCTAAGTAGCCAATATAAGGCTTAGTCATCTTGACAAAAAGTGAGCCTGTGTTGATGTATGAAAACTATGTTAGAACTGGTTTATAAATGGTTCTTAATGATAAATAAAGTGTTTACAACCTAATTATAAACCCTTTATGAATCCTTTATAAGGGTAGTCTTATTGTAAAGTGGTGCCGATTAATTTACTAGTACCTTTACACATTCAGACTTTGACACACAATACTTAGGAAAAACCATTACAAAATGATTATTTTGGTATTAAACCATCCAACATTATATTGAAGTAACTAAAACAATGAGTGGGTTAACAGAACATTTAATTGGCAGTCATTTTAGCAAGAAGTTTGTTGTTCCAAAATATTTCACAGTTCCAGCTTCTTGAATGTGTGAATATGCTTCTTTTGCTCCAAAATATTTCAAATGTTTAGTTTTTCTTCAATGAGTACTTCTAGTCCTAATACTTGAAGTGCAGTTATATTTTCGTACCTAAAGACTTTTACTTGAGTACCATTATTGATGTAGTACTTTTACTAGAAATTGACTATTTTAACAGTTTGTATTAGTACTTCAACTTAAGTGAAGGATCTGAATACCTATTCCACCACTGGTGAGACTACTGTACGTAGTAGGCCTACTTACTATTCTGAGTACCTTCTCAGGACTCAGGTCAGTAGCCCTAACCACCCCGGCCAGGCGCGGCGCTGTTTGAACCGAGCACCGCGGCTCGCTTTGGGATCCTGTCGTCCATCTGTCTGCTTCTTCAACTGGTGTCCATTGAACGTCGGAAGTTGGTTCTGATAGTTTAGTGAAACTTGACAAAATGGCAGAGGACAACAGTTATGAGTCAATGCTCTGTGTTAAGCCCGAGGTCCACGTTTACAAGATCCCTCCGCGGGCTTCGAACCGTGGATATCGGTAAGTAGAGCAGTAACGGTTGTAACTGACGAGTCTGTCTGACTGCGGGACAAGTGCCCGTCACCATGCTAATTTAAGTACATCCATTATCGGACAGCCAATTGTTAGAATGTATGTTGTTGTACTTCTTCAACTATAACGTGCACGATGATGGTTAAAGCATACACAAACCATAACTTTAAAACTTTATATAAACAGACAGACCCCTGCTGGCTGAAAAATATGCTAACGGCTAGGTATGCTACTCACGTTAGCATTATTTCCAAACACAAGTTTGCAACTGTAACTTCAACTGTTCACTTAAATCGGTCACAACATTCCCAACGATGATAATTGACTGTACATTGAAACTGGTGTTCACTTTTAATGTCGAAGACATGATGACACTGCTGCTCACTACAAGCATGGACAGTTTAAATTGATTCGCGTCATGGCTGTCCGATAATGAATGTTAGAATGAATGCTAGCAGTTGTATAAGCTACATGTCAGCGATAAAAGTAAAGCAAAAAAGAAATGTATGGACTACTGTTAAACTGTGACAAAGTTAACTGAGTCAATACCAAACTCGGACTGATCCTTGATGTCATTCTCTAACATTCAATTAAGTTTAGTCCGACAGAAAACAATAAAACAACTATAACCCAATGTCCAGTTGCAAGCTTTTTGTGGAGCTTTCCACTGAATCTCACCGTGTTCCTACACAGATTTGATTTGCTCTAGTCTAATGTAAACTGATATGTATGTCATGTTTTGTTAATAAAGACAGACATTCTGAAAGTGTCTTTGTTTGGTATTGTGGTCATCTACGGTTTTGTTTTGTCTTCTGTATATTGTTTTTCTTCATTTACCAGCAAAGAAAGGAGTTCCCTTTTGACATAGATATATTCAAGTATTCCTGGACATTTTCACTTCCTCTTGATGTGCAAAGCTGCAGCTGCCTGTGTAAAAACAGTGATCAAGTCAGCCACTTTCACACTAAGATGTGTGTTTCCTGTTTTTCTAGTGCTGCTGACTGGAAGCTGGATGAACCTTCATGGAGTGGCAGGATGAAAATTACTGCTAAAGGCAAGATAGCCTACATCAAGTTAGAGGACAAAAACACAGGTAAACACACTCTTTACAACTGACTCATTTAGGTGAGTAACTTAACCTTCTAAAATAACCATAGTGACAAGTATCAGTAAAGCACCTACTGTTAAAAGTGAGCCATCAGTTGTCATCAATGACACAGCTTTAGGTGGCACAAGATAAGGGTTTATTAATGATAAAGACATGGTACAATAAGGCTATAAATAATTCAATATTTTGTGTCACCACTTTAATTACAATATGCTGAAAGGTTATTATGAGGCTAAACAAATGCTTTACTTTGAGACAGTGTTTGTGTAATTTTGGATGATGTCAAGCACCCAGAAACACATTTGAACTTGCTCTTCATGTAATTTAGGTAGGATAACATAACTTGCTTGCAACATATTTACATTGCTGTTTCTGCCTTTAGAAGTGGTTAAGAGCCTAAGGCTGGTTACAAAGGTTTGGTTTGTTTTTGGGTTGTTGTTGTTTTACAGGTTATTGCTTTGGTAAATTTGAAGCAGATTTGAAGCCCTTTCACATTTTTAATTGTACACATTTAGTATCAAAGTGAGCTTTTGACTCTCTGACTTCAGTCACTGAGATTGTCACAACATTTAACAAAACTGATATCTTCTGTTAACTTTAAAGTTATCTTTTTCTTTGCAGGAGAGCTGTTCGCCCAAGCTCCAGTTGAACAGTATCCAGGGTGTGTAGTTGAATCAGTATCAGACTCTAGCAGGTATTTTGTGATCCGGATAGAAGATGGCAATGGTAAGACACTTTTATCAGAGACTCTGCTTTTGTTAAATATTTCATCCTGTCATGCATAAGGTGCCCTCATGATATTGTTTTTTGTCTTTCGTAAAGGACGTCATGCTTTTATTGGCCTGGGTTTTGCTGATCGTGGAGACTCTTTTGACTTCAACGTAGCTTTACAAGACCATTTTAAGTAAGTACACTTCTCTTAACACACCTTTTTTATATGATCTTGTACATATTAATAAGCAAATCCTGATACATTAACGTGATTATGTTTAAGTGTAAACAACATGCTAACTTGCACATTTGCTTTCTGAGAAGATAATTGTGCACATTGGTCCATCACATATTGTATATCATTTGTGAGAAAGGTGTTTGCTACAATATATAAAATTCAATACTGTTGTTCATCTGTATCTTAATACTGCAGTGACCCAGTTTGTCTTTTCCTAGCTGGAACTAAATGATAATTATTATGCTTTCAAACTCTTTTTTAAAGGTGGGTGAAGCAAGAAGGCGAGATCGCAAAACAGGAAGCTTCTGATATCGTAGCACCTAAGCTGGACCTCAGCTTTAAAGAGGGACAGACAATCAAGATCAGTATTGGGGTAAGTCATTCAGCCCCAACTTTACGGATGTAAAACAATCACTAACAGGGCTTCTTCAAAGTTGGAAAATGTTACATTTTTTTGTTTTCAAAGTAAGTAATATGCTTGAATTGGAATATTCTCCTTGAAATATGCCTGCTACACAATAACTCATGTAAACCTAAGCTACTTTACTATTTGAATTGAAACTATGCCTTATTAGTTATGTTTCTCAAACTACTTGGAGCAGACTCGCATCCTAAATGAGTAAAGTAAAATAACTAAATTAGTAACATGAGCAGCACTTTTCTAATGTAGATATTCTGCTTGAATGATCTGATCAGTTTGTCAATTTCAGCCTTGTTGTTGTCTTAAGGGATCAGACATTGTTGCACATACTGTTCTATGCAATCTTGTAAACTGTTATAGAACAAAATATTTAAAGGCTGTCTGTTATTTGAAATTTGAAAAAAATGTTCATGGGTTCTTGTCATTCATAGCTAGATAAGTCCTATTTTGCCCCCTAATTCTTGAATCTGTTAAGTTAAAATGAAAGTATAAATATACTTTGAAATTCAGGGGATACAATTATTCCATAAACATTTTAACAATTGCATTTTTATTAACCATTTACATTATAAAGGTTTGGAAGATCTGGATATTTTTGGTTAAGTTTCCTTGAAAGTGCTTACTCTTAAAGGTGTAAGAACCCTTTAATGATAAATTGACATATTTTATGAAGAAAAGAGTAAAGGTTCAAGACGTTCTGAAACTGTGTCTATCTCAGAACATCAAGAAGAGGGAAGCAGGTGGTGCCAAACCGCGGGGAATGGCTGGGGGTCTCCTCCCACCTCCACCAGGTGTTAAGGCTGGAGGTGTCACACCGCCCCCCGTGGGACAGCCGCCAGTCTTAGCTGTGCAGACTAACACTGGTAACAACCGTTCTATTATATAAAATACGTATAAAATACGTTCACATAATTTAAACAATATTTTTCTCCACATCCAGCTTCTCTTTTAGACTTCGGGTCCCCCGGCCCCGCCGCCCCGCCCAGCACCGACGTGTGGGGAGATTTCACATCTGCAGGCGCCAAGTACGTTTTCACATAAAAAGTCACCTGTATTTTTGTCTGTGTATTAATTCATCGTGTCCATCATTCACATTTTGTATTTGTTTAACAGAATTCAAACACTTTCAATGATGCCCCTGTCTAGAATGCATTATAAATAAATAAATATGTGTGCCTATAGTCTTAAGTCATTATAATGTGTTTTAAAATCTGTTATTATTAAGAGCTTACAAGTAAACAGTGCTAGAAGTAGATAACAATGCAAAATAAACATAGGTGTCATAGGCTGGGTTTTCATTATTTCTTCTATGATCGTCATCATCACACTCTCATCTCCCCCCTCTCCTCCACAGCTCCAGTCAAGATGATGTCAAAGCGGGAGGATGGGTGCAGTTTAGTTGAGTGGTGAGAAAATGTGAACACACACTCAGGTTCCAAACATTCCTTGGATAGCACGATTGTGGCGAAAAGAAAGTAAGAGAGGAACTGTTGGCAAATGTAACTGGCTCATTTGTTTTTGAATTTGTTCTCATAAACTACAGCCCACAGACAACACACTTTTTGAGGAACAAACGGTAAACATGTAAATATTTTTTACAATCCTATATGTTTCAAACTCTGTCATGAAGTGGGATCTTTTGATTTTAGAAATCTGGTGATCACCTAACCATCATTATTGTTAATGCTTGAAGAGCAGTAAGCATGGTGATGGTTTAAAGCAAAGATTGTTTTGTTACACTAACCAGATAGAAGTGTCTATCCACTGCCTTCAATCAAATGTTCCCTTATTTTATTTCCTTTTTCTATTCTGTCACTGTTCAGAATCAGATTTGATCGTATTCTTCGTCTTTAAGACATCATGCTCCCATCCTACATGTTTCTCATTTACACCAGCACCACTCATCTCAAGGTTGTTTTTACCGTTTTGGGAACATTAGTATACCTGTTGAAGTGTCCATGTTTAGTTTAACACCAGTGTGTGTGTTTCTGTTTACTAGTTTTTAGTTTGAGGAGATCTTGGAAAACTATTATGATATTTAATTAGGTTCACATTAAACCTCTTAAGCCTACATTAAATATACCCAGACTTTTAAATCATGGTGTTGGAAAGTCATAATAGTAATTTTTCTTTTTGTCACACACATTGGAACATATTTTTGTTTACGTTTGTCTGTGTGTACGCCTTTCATCTGTCTTTTCCTTGTGTGTTTCTTTTCTGTGGTTTTAAAAATGTGCCTTTTACCAAACAGAATTTTCCTCAATCTTGTCGCTAATTTGTATCGATTATTTCATTATAAGTGCCTTTCTGGAAACAATCGAAATGTATAAAATGTAAACCTATGTCCTCTTGTAAATAAACAATATATTTCATTGACTCTTGTATTCAATTTTTATCGGTGAACTGTTCTGCTTGTGAGATTGAGAGAGATGTTCTCCAGGGCTCATGTTACACATTTCAACTCTTCAAAGCTGCAGTATTTCTCAGATATCAGTATGATAGAGTACTGCACCAATTTACCGTACTTAGTTACTTCCTCGATGTTATTAACAGCATTATCTAGCAGGATTGTCTAAAAGTCCAAACTTTTTTTTTTTTAATGATATGGATTGGATTTAACTTCAGGAAGGTTTCCACAGTAGTGTTCCATTTATTTTCATTGTGAGTGAATTGCAAAAAATGAGCCACTACTTTGAAAAATCTACATGTTGTAGGTTTTTGAGGACCTGCCAAATTTGTTGGGCAAATAGGAGTTATAATGTAAGATAGTTTGAGCATATTTAGTGCAAATGGCTACATGGTTCAGGCATTAAAGAAGTAAGCGTCATTAAACATATTTCTAATTTAGTGGTGGAAGAAGCACTTATTATATTTTATTTAAGATAACATTGAAATATCACAACATAAAAACAATCTGTTAACAAGAAACAACAGTCCTGTATTCAAAGTCTTTCCAACTACTGCTTTCAAAATATACCTTCAATTCCAGTTAGTATTCATTATGCAAAATGGCTCACGACTTCTCATAACTTATTTCTTACTCTACTTGTTTACTAAAATATTTGAAATAAAGATCCAATCTACTTTGTTATACTGCTGAGCATCTACATCCTTATATGACTTGATCATTTATCAGTTGATATATATTTTTATTAAAATAATTTGACTCAACGTAACTAGTAAATACTGTTGTCAAATAAATGTAGTGCAGTGAAAAGTACAATATTGGCCACCAAAAGGTAGCTGAGCAGAAGTAAAGGAAAAACTAGTAGGCTACCTAGAAACAGTTCTAAATTACATTCTTCTACTACGCACTGGGTGTTATGTTAAAATATGGTATTCCTTGCATTTTGAGCCTCGCTTAGGCTCAATGAATTGTTTTAATCTATTATAATTCACAAGCATTTGTATAAAAAACGTGTTTATTGATGAGTTTCATTCCAACGGTGTTGGCAGAAACGAGCTGATGGCAGCAGCCTCGTGAGAACAGACTCAGTTAACAGGCTGCTGCTCGACTGGAAGTCCCTCCCCGGAAAAAGCATGGAGGAAGATTTCAGAAGAAGGAGACACTGATGGTAGGCTTCATTTAAAACCGCTGAATGAGGATTGTTTCTGCCTCTGTAATGTTAAAGCCTGCTCGGAAGAATGGAGGGGCGGCAGGATAACAACCATCAGACCTATCTGTCGAGGTGAGGCTTTAAATCAAACGGGGAAGTGGACGTTTTCACCGCGTTTACATTAACATCATGTGGGTGAATGGCGCTACATAAGGCTTTATAATATGGGTAAGCAGCGCCATTGTGTCTGGGTATAATAGTATCTGCTGCTGGAAAACCCTTCAAACATGATAGTTAATTTTGCACGGATGCGACACAGTTTAACATACAATCCTCCTCTTCCTCCTCCTCCCGCCTCCAACTCTTAAGACTTTTGAAAACTTGGGCGTGTCTTTAGGATGCATTTTCTTTATGTGTTTTAGGGATGATGCTGTGTTAGTATCCGTTGAAGTGTGAAAGGACAAACCAGAAGAGGAAGCAATTGAGAATGACTGTTTATTCAGCATTTGGTTTGTGTACTGCTGCATCAGGTTGTTGTAAATACTCAAGCTGTTTCGGCTGAATTCAGTTGATGTTTGGTCTGTGGTGAAACATGAAAGATCAACAGGTGTGTGTTTCATCAGATTTTCAAAAAGCCTCAAATCTCTCACACTGTAAAAATCAGTGGCCAGCTCAAAGCCAGCTGGGGGCGCCACAGATAGTAAAGCAACTAAAAACTCAGTAGACAAAAAACTTCTAGCTCATGTTAATGGATAAATTCATCCAGCCTCATCATATTACATGCAAACAAGGTAAATGTTCAGCAGTTTGTCTGTAATAATCCAGAAGCACTGACTGTCGACTATTTGCATGTAAGGCAGCTTTAATGCAGTCTGGCCTTCTGACCCTCTTGTCTGTAACTATGACAATCCAAACACAAGCAGTGCACTGTAGTACCCCATATTTCAAAAATAGTGTCATAGTTTCACATCCACATGGCCACAGACTCTTTTGACAATCAGTATGTGGATAACTCAGTTTTAATCTTGAGTCACATATTTTCATTATCAATAAATCTGCTGTATATTACCTTAATTACTCTTTTGGTCTGTTAAATGTCAGACAAAAATGAATAATGCCTACTTTTTTTTATAGAGATTATACATTATAGCTGGAACAAGATAATAACTGGTTAAAGATAAATTATTAAAATTATTAATATATGATCAAGAAAATTAGCAATTGATTTCCTTAGAATAACAGATAATCTGTTTAAACTTTATATAGTATTGTTGAATAAAGGCAGTGGCGCATTTGTGTATGATTCAAGATAATTTCTTCTACCTTTGGTTAGCTCTATGAGTGGCTGCCAACAGATTCATACTTGCGGATGTTAGTCTGCCTAACATTAACTTAATAAATATTAAGTGTTACAGTAAACATCCGTAAAGTTGTTTAGATTTGACCTTGAATTTAAAGGTCCAGCGACAGTTTTGATATGGTCAGAGGTGGGAAGTAACTAACTACATTTACTACTGTACTTAAGTACAATTTTGAGATACTTGTACTTTACTTGAGTATTTACATGTTATGCTACTTTGTACTTCTACTCCACTACAATTCAGAGATAAATTGTGTACTTTTACTCCACCACATTTATTTTGTATAGTTACTTTACAGATTTGGATTAATGATGTGAAACATAATCAACACCTTAAATAAGACTTTAGTTGCACCTGGAGTAAATTCACAAGCTACCCTGTAGTATACAAAGTAATTAAAACATGCTGCACCTTTACCAGCTTTGATAACACTTAATGCAGAAATAATTTCAATCAAGACATATAATAATATATTAATCTGAAATGGACCAATGTGCATAATACATTGTTTTACTTTTGGTACTTTAATTAAGCATATGTTGATGCTAATACTTTTGTACTTTTACTTGAGTAACATTTTGAATGCAGGACTCTTAGTTGTAACAGAGTATTCCTACATTCTGGTACTTCCACTTTTACTCAAGTACAAGAACCGAGTACTTTCCCACCTCTGGATATGATATAAAATCTCTTTTAGCTCTGTTTTTGGTCTCCACCATGTCCTGAGGAGATATCTGGCTCTTTAGCTGCTAAATGCTCCAAATATGTTCACCAGCTCACTTTCTCACATTCCATTTCAATAAATGAATATCAATAACAATTAAAGTTATTGGATTTTGAAAGTGTCAACTTGCATTATTATGATATTAAATGATCATTATATCAGTGACCTAGCCAAAACATAGTTTATCACCATTATGTGAAAATATGGTCCCACAAAAGTAGTTTTTACACAGGGCCCTAAAGCTACAAAGTGGACTGTTGATTCTCAGTGGAATGTGGAGCATTAGCACACAGGATTTGTTTAGGTTTTAACGAATTGCAAAATGAGAACAGTCGTAAATGGTGAAGAATAAAGTATTTTTACTGATTTGTTTTTCAAGAATTTGACCTGATATCTCTACTTTCATTATTTGTGTGATACTTTGATTAACATTCTACCCCTACAACAATAAAAGACGATGGTGAAAATATCTTAAATGCATTTCCTAGTATCTTATTGGGCTATTAAAGTTTTCCTTGGGCTTCTCGCTGTTGTGCTGCTGAATAGCAATGTGGTCTGTTGGGAGTGTGAGCAGTGAGAGTGCAGGTGGAGGGTGTGAATCTTAAACCCTGTTAATCCTGCTGCCCTCAATCTCTGCCTGTCCGCACCGGAGGAGGAGGAGGAGGAGGTGGTAGTAGTAGTAGTAACAGGACTGTTTACACTCTGCTCCTCGGCGACCAAACTTTGTCCGAAAAAACACAAATCATGCGTCTCCGGGCTGTGAACGTCACTACTTTATCGCACCAGCAGGAACAGCTCAGTTTGTGAAGACGTCACATTTATTCACTCGGAGTTAATCCTGCGCGCTGGAGGGTTTTAAATATCTGCTGCGATGAGCGCTGCGGAAACGCAGACACCGACTCCAACAAACTGGAGTCTGTGATACAGGTGAGCTGCACCGGGCCTTCCTCCACCGGGCCGTCCTCCACTCCATACAGTGGCCTAATGTGGTTTGTGTGTGTTTGTGACAAATAAAGCTGTTGATGTATGGTTGGGTTCATATTTCATCATGCAGCAGTTTTGATGAGTGGCAGCATAGGTTTTGTGGCACTTATCAATTAAATAATTATACTTCTGATTAGTTTTTTATTGTTTGTAATTGCCTGTATATGGAGCTTTTATGGTAGTTTTCTTTCTTTAAATGCATCAAAGGTAAAGCATTGTCTCTGTGTGTTTTTTACATCAGAGGCTGGAGGAGAGTGTGTTGTCTGAGGAGAAGAAGCTGACGGTCCGGGGCCCTTCACCAGACGGCCCCCCACATGTCTGCCAGCAAGAGTACGAGAGATTGTCACAAAGAACCTTAACGAGAACTGTGAGTGGCTCCCATCTGCTCTCCCGTTATATCAAATGTATGTCTTTGACCTTTGTATTTGCTTCACTGTTGTCTCTGCCTGCCCTGTCTCTCAGCAGCCGGGGCCATGTCCTCCGTCATGTCGCTGCAGGAGGAGAACCGGGTGCTGCAGGGCGAGCTGGGCCGGCTAGAGGACCTGCTGGCTCACAGCCGAGCCGACCGGGACGAGCTCGCCATCAAGTACGGTGCAATCAGTGAGAGGGTAAGACACCAGGATAATCACTCTAAATTAAAATAGAAACAGTGAGTTGGGATTAATAAACCGTGACGCCCCCCAACCAAAGGTCATGGTTGGTGACCCCTCTCCACTCTGTATCAAAAGTAAAATCCTCAAAGTTATAATGCCTTACGGAATGTTTTGGCACCTTCCTGTTTTCCCCATTTCAGTATTTTCATGATCTTTCTTTGTCTGAGATTTTCGGGTCTCCCAGGTGACAGGGGCTGGAATTAACTGAAGTGGAATGTTGCCATGGTGTCTGTCACCCTGGGCAACTGTAAACAGGGTCTTCAGTGGTGTAGTGGTGGGTGGGCACAACACAATCTGAAGAAATTCATCTTCAAGGTTCTCAAATGGTCCAATAACTGTTTTAAACATGATATTACTGGCCATTTCACACTCCCTATGTTAAATGTCAGGGAGGTAGTGCAGAAGATGTTCCAAATACTTTGAGTTTTTTTAAATTGTAGTTTTAAAAATACACTTTAACGTACGATACGATAATACTTTAATGTCAGATCAAGTCTGAAATGTTTCTTGCATCACAGCAGCTTCATGTGCAACATCAAAAAGGACACATATTTCAGATAAGATAAAATAGAACAGACAACAAAACAAAAAATCTAAAGAGTAACATGCTCAAGACCCTCTTGCACGGTTTGACCTGGGATTTACCCCTATGTATCTATGGATTGACTGGTGCACAAAAGAGTGCTTCAGTGTACTCTTATTAAATCGCGGGACTGTATCTCCGATCATTGTTACAATTCGTATTCAATGTTCAGGACATAGTTGGATCAGCCTCAATATGTTATTTTGGTAGGTTAATTCAAAGAGTCTCCAAAAGGTTCACCTACAATCTTTGAGGTCCCCCTTTTGGACCTGATTAATTTATAATCACATACATTTGTGCATAAAATAGGGCAGCAGTTACTTGAACAATAATGTGTTGTCCTCAGTATCTACACTACTAAGTTTGACCCTCACACACAAAACAGCCTGAATTGAGTTAATATGAATATATTTTCCGGTATCTGCTGCATAATGTACTCTTAAATATCATGTTGCAGCCACAACATGTAGAAATGATTTCTGGAAGTGCATGCATTTAACATGTAAATGTCGCAGTTGATCATGTTCATTTAACTGTGAGAAGCCGAAATACTTGTTAGCGATTAATAGTTAATTACATGTGCAGCCCTTAAAGCT
>JAPTMU010000275.1:0-42500 GCA_028583405.1 Pogonophryne albipinna
GCAAACGCACTCTCCGGCGTCTCGCCACAGCCGTGTCCGGCCTCCGCCACGCTTTCTTGACTGCAGGTGGGCCGCTGAGCGTCGCGGCTAACGTCTCTGCACCGGGCTGTTGTGTTGCCAGGAAAAAACGATCCGCTTCCTCAGCCAAAGCACGGGGCTCCGTGACAGGCGTGTTGGCCAGCGCCGTCTGGACCCGGGGAGGCAAGTGACGCAGGAAAATCTCCGTGAATAAAATCCGGGGATCTTCCCCCCCTAGCAGATTTAGCATTTTCTCCATTAGCTGGGATGGCTTGCTGTCTCCTAGGCCTTGAATGTCAAGTATCTGGCGGGCCCTCTCCTTAGCAGATAAGCTAAATGTCTTAAGGAGAAGGGCCTTAATCGCCTCATATTTGCCATGATGTGGGGGGGCTGCGATGAATCCCACCAACCTGGACGACGCAGAGCTGCCCAGCGCTGCTACCACATGGTAGTATTTCAGGTTCCCGTCACGGACCTGTCGGCAGGCGAAATGCGCCTCCACATGTGCGAACCATGCCTCCGCGGCGTGCTCCCAGAATTCCGGCAGCATTACGAACACATCACGTCAGGGTCACCAGTGTAGTGCCAGGAAAAGGGAGTCGGAGGCGGTGTATTAAGAACAGAGTTCCAATCTTTATTAGCCATTAATAACAGAGAGGTTATCACATGAACTGCTCTGCTTGACGAGCTAGCAGGAATGGAAGCTAACGCTACAGGTATTCCCACTAAAGGGTCCGTGTGGCAACACAATACGAGAGGTGAATTATGTCCAATAACGTGTCACCACAATGTGTAATATTTTTCTAGTTCTCTACCCGTTTTTAATTCTTGTTTGTATGCATCACGACATCAAGTCAAATTCTTCGTATGTGTCAAAACCTACCTGGTGATAAACCTGTCCGATACTATGAACTAAATACTTTTCTTTTGTGTATTTGTATGAACAATATGTGACACCGATAGTCACTGATCAGCTCCTCCTATTGGACAAACTGCAGCTTCTTGAACGAGAGCACTTGTTGGTTTGAGTGAATGATAATTAACCAGTGACGCACTTTAAAAAAGGTAGGGTAGGTAAGAATGGAGAAACCAGCTAGAGTGCGCTAGAATTTGAAAGTTCGCAACCGGAAAAAATCTGCCCCTTCCTTCAGACTTCCTCACAGAGCCCCTCCTCCAACACACAGGAACGCGCACATGACCGATGAGGGCACGAGATAAGTTTGTGCCCAGATGGAAGGCTGACAGGCAGGTAGGCCATCCAGTTACTTTAGCCGGGCCGGCTCAGATGATTGGTCGTGCTTTTTACAGCGCCACGGCTTCCACAGATGACATTTTTATTAATGTATTTATTGTCAAAGCATTTAATGTATTCATTGCTATCGGGATGTTAAGAGCATTCCATGGAATATAACAAGTGTTTCTGAAGTGAATTACCTACCCCACCTTTAATGCACGATAAAACACACAGCCATCACAATTCCACGACGTGAGTCTCAAGTTTTTTATTATTTTTGATTCAAACCTTTTACAGCACTGTAACAAAAACCGAAACAAAATAAAAATAAAACAGAAGCAAAACGGTGAATACATACTTTTAAATGCTCTAATTACAAAAGATGACTGAGGGTATAGGTAGAGAAAGGGGGTTGATGATGACTTAGCAGTTGTTATTAATTTACTAACATATACATGAGGGTGGTGGATCAGAATTAGGGCGATGAGGAAACTTTCCCTCCTTAACCCGGCTAACCAGACCCCCACTATGCATGTTTTTGTAATGTGCTAACGGTGGGCTATAGTGATAACGAAAGGGAAAACCCATCCTTAAATCTTTTCAGCAAAACAGTAATTGTGTCAATAACAACTGCTAAGAGCCATGGAGGGCTTCCCTTACAAACAGAGGAACAGGCGAGAGAGATTTGGGCTTTTTTTTACGGGGTGTCTAGGTTTCATAGTTGGGGTTCTTGCGGAGGATAACGAAGCCCTCCAGGATGGGGGTGACGGGGAGATACTCCTCTGTGGCCAGCTCCGCCCTCTCTCCATGGGCCAGAAGCACCGGGGTGGTGTGGGTCTGGAAGCCTGTGATGGCTTTGGGTTTACCCGCCTGACCCACCACATCCACAGCCTGGAGACAAGAAATATTAATTAAGATAAAGGAATCATAAAAAAACATGTTAAACAGGGAGTTGTCCAGTTGTCCAGAATTATTGAATGTTTAGTTCCTGAAATGTTTTATAACTTGTCCATCAGCGAAATATCTTATTTTGTCATTTCAAGCATCAATTAAAATGTTGAAACTGAGCTTTTAACGTTCTGTCTTTTACATTTTGGATGTCAAAATCCTTTATCTGAATGAAGTGATTCATCGTGTACATGTTTTAAAATGACGAATCAACTTTCCTCAAGCTTCTGGTGAAACGTTTGGACATACTTCAGAAATCCTCCATTTGAATAAAGTGATTCCTCAGACATCAAATCAACTTTTCTTGGTCACAATTACTCAGTTAACTCAATGTGGTTATCATAATTGAGTGTATATTCCATTTCTCTCTCAACAATAAAAGCCAATACATTCCCAGTAAGAGTCATTAAAGTTTGTACAGCAAAACATATTTCTTTCAGAGTGAGTATACAGATGTTCCGAGGCGTTACCTGTCCGACTCTGACGGAAACGGGCAGCGGCCGCAGCTCCTCGTCGAAGGTGACCAGCATGCGAGGCTGCATGGCTGCAACCAGGCCGTACAGAATGTAGTGAGACTTCCCCAGGATTACTGCGACACACAACAACAGAGGGGAGAATATCAACACGGAGGGAAATCAAGCTGTGGAGAGACATTATGAAACAGACACAATAGGAAGGCGAGGGTAATCTGTCCAATGGAAGAAACAACGTCATCTCTAATGGCGCATTTCCACTACAGCGCGGTTTAAGCGTGCCGTGCCAAACCCGGCCCGTTTTTGGTTGCGTTTCCACTTGGCGTGGTTCCGGCTAGCGGGTACTTTTTCAGTTTTTCTGGCTCTCCAAAATCGAGGTTCTTTACAGGCCAACAACCGGGCTGAGTATGCTAAACTAGTGACGTGAGTGGCTACAACTACAACAAAATGAACATATTTGACCGTGATTTAATTGTAATCCATTACATTACATTGCATTTAGCTGACGCTTTTATCCAAAGCGACTTACAATAAGTGCAATCGACCAACAAGATACAAACTAGAAGAAAACAGAATCATATAAGTACATCAGGTTTCATAGAGCAAAAACATTTCAAGTGCTACTCAACTAGCTTTAGGTAAGCCAGTCCTTTATTAGTATATAAGTGCTTTGTTAATAGTTCTATTGCTCGAAGTGGAGTCGAAAGAGATGAGTTTTCAGTCTGCGCCGGAAGGTGTGTAAGCTATCTGCTGTCCTGATGTCAATGGGGAGCTCATTCCACCATTTTGGAGCCAGGATAGCAGTTTCAAAATGATGCCGAAGTAACAACATACTGATACCGGTTAGTAAAAACCATGAATTAATGCTTTGACAAGTCTGCAGACAGACGGCAGAGAAAAACCTTTTAAAATGCATGTTTTCTGAATGGAGATCGGCTAAGCTAACGTTATATATCAGGGATCACCAACTACATTTGTCCAAGGGCCAAAATGTATCCAATAGACACTATCGCGGGCCGGGGGGGTACAGGTACTGCATAAAGCTTAGCAGACTCTTCACGCTAGGATCACTTCTAGGCAGGGTTGGGAGGGTTACTTTGTAAATGTAATCAGTTACTGATTACTGAATACATGCTCTGAAAGTAATCAGAATACAGTTACAGTCTTATAAAAGTAACGTGTTCAGGTTACTTTTAGAATACTTTTGGAATACTTTCTTTTTCCATAACAGATGGGTATGTTTTGGTGAACAGGAGACACTTGTTTTACTGTTTTAATGGCTTATCAAGAACTCAAACACAACATCTTGGTGTCATTCTGGACAGCTCCCTCTCATCTGCACCCCACATAAAAAACATCACCCGGACTGCATTCTCCTACTGTAAACCTTTCCTTAGAATATGTTATGAATTGTAAGGTGTCCTTGGGTGCTTTGAAAGGCGCCCCTAAATAGAATGAATTATCATTATTATTATTATTATTATCTGAAACGATGTAATAACTTTTAAAACTTGTTCCAGTCACTTGCCCCATGCATTCAGCAGCAGCAGGCCATTCACTTTGATTTGATCCCGTTATAAATGTCATCATTTCGACAATAAAGAAATGCTACATCAACGTTATCTTGCACATTTTATCCAACCATCTCCGTTTCTATCTTTCAATATATTTTAAAAGAGATCTCTCTCTCATCTGCGTGCGGGGGCGGGGCCTCACAGACACGCTGCATCTCTCTCTTGCTCACAGACATGCTGCAGCGCTGTGCAGTGTGCACACAGTTCTGCCGGTAATGAATATTACATTTTGTGAGGAAACTTTTCCACCAATAATTCCAATAAGTATTCCAAAATGTATTCACTTCAGGTTTACGAAAGTAACTGTAATCAGATTACTCGTTTTTCAAATGTAACGCCAGCTGAATACAGTTAGCCTACTTGATTTTTGTATTCTGATTACGTAACGCCGTTACATGTATTCCGTTACAACCCAACCCTGCTTCTAGGCTACTGTCCCGCAGCTCCTGCCTCTCTGTTGGACTCTGTCGCAGCGGGGCTGCTGCTGTGGTGCGGAGCGCACAAAGCAGACTCTTCACAACGAAGGATCACTTCTTCTTCTTCAAGGAAGGTTTCGCAGTACGCAGTCTACTGTCCCGCAGCTGCTGCCTCTCTGTTGGACTCCGGTACTGCACCTTACTCACGAGACGTTGTAAAAAAAAAAATGGGTGGGAGGCGAACGCAGTAACCACTCCGCCAACGCCACAGTCACCCCCGTCGTGCGGGCCGGATGAGAATGTCTGGCGGGCCGGATGTGGCCCGCGGGCCGCCAGTTGGTGGTCACTGCTGTATATGCTCCGACCGTCCTACAGACATTAATAAAGCAGCGACTGTATTCTCCATGACACAGGCAGTCTGTGGTTTGTACTTGTTTAACTTTTGTCTAGTTTCTGAACAGATATGAGGAGCTGTGAGCTCTGAGTGCTAACAGCTGTGTTGTTTTTCTGGGGCGCTCATTGAAGAGGACGTCACGACTCTGCCTACACTGCGTTACTATAGTAACTGCCCCAGTACTAAACAGTAATGGAAACGCAGCATAAAGTGAGCCTGGCCTACCTATACCGTACTAAGCCGTGCGAGGCCCTGCAGTGGAAATTTCTCCACACCTTTTGAGTCATATCAGTATCTGTGAATATGTTTGTTTGGGGGTATTAACACGGAGGGAAAACAAGCTTTGGTTGAGACATTATGAAACAGACACAATAGGAAGGAGTTGGTAATCTGTCAGATGGAAGAAATAACATCTCTAATGGCGCATTTCCATCTCTCAGATTTCTAAAAGGTGGAGTCCCGCCCTTACTGTGCTAATACAGCGAAGCAATCAAAACATTTCTCCACCCCTTTTGAGTCATGCCAGTATTCCCACCTTCCAAACACACATTTCTAACCCAATCACCCCCCCCCCTGTCTCGTCTCTTTCATATTTATTTTAAACATATAAACTAGCAAATATGTTTGTTTTAGCTGCTAAAACTGAAATGAAACTAAAAGTTTTTAAAAAAAAATATTAAAAAAAAATTATAATTATTTAACATTTTATTTTAATTACTGTAACTATTAATGAAATGGCATTTATCATTAGGGTTATGAGTGTATTAAATGCATTTATTTGTATTAAGGAAATGTCACACAGTTGATGTCTTTTGTAATAAATAACACATCTTAGCATCGATGTCATGCAAGTGGAAAAGGCATCAGGAGGAGAAAGGACTCACTGTTCTTGACGTCGAGGAAGGAGACTAGCACGGTGAGCAGCCCGGCCACGGCGACCTGACTCATGAGCTGCCGGTCGCTGTGGTACGGACACAGAGTCAGAGTGCCTTTACCCAGGTGAGTCAGACCCTGAGGGAACAGAGCAGAGTTAATACACACAGACACATCTAATTAGAGATCAGTGTGTGTGTGTTTTGTGTCTTCACCCACCTGAGCTCATACAAACACATTTACCTAAAGACAACTCTGTGTGTGTGTGTGTGTGTGTGTGTGTGTGTGTGTGTGTGTGTGTGTGTGTGTGTGTGTGTGTGTCTTCACCCACCTGAGCCAGTCGAACCATGAAGAGGTTGTTTGGGTCTTTGGCGTGATACTGAGCCAGCTGCCGCAGCATGGCGGCCAGACGGGCGTTATTTGTGCCTGAGGACATGGAACAAATGAAAGCTCGTTAAGGAAGTCGACACTCGAGCCACTTTAGAAAATGAACACATGTGTTGCCATAGTGATTTATGCACAAACTACATTACTACAACATTTTAATCATCAGTTCTTCCTCATTTTCCTCAATTGTTCATATTTGGTTTATTAAAATGATGATATTGTGGTCATTGTTAAAAAATGTCTGCGATTATCATTATTATGAGTATATTATTTGTATAATGCGCTTTCTGCCTTCCTGTCAGCCGGAGATAGAAATGTAATGGCTATGTAATAGATTAGAACCTTAAATTCTATACCTTTATATGTTCTACTCTTCACTCACTTGTCAGCATATAGGTTGGCATTGATCTACAGAGCCGACAGAATACCTTGTTTATAGTGGCATCATATTGAAGCCAACTCCATCGATCAAGCTGAAACTTTCTCTCCCTCTTCTTCTCATACTCTCCTTTAACCGCAGCAAACACAGCTGTTTGCTTTTCATCCAACAACGACAACGCCTCACGAAACGCTTTGTTGAAGCGTTAAAAACAATTTAACAAAATTGCTTGTCAAAATACCTATACCACAGGACTAGGGATGCATACCGGTATCCCCGAAATACCGGTTACTGGTGGCTACGGTATTTTATTTATTTTACCTTTATTTAACCAGGATAGGTCTCATTGAGATTAAAAATCTCTTTTTTAAGAGAGTCCTGGCCCAAGAATGGTAACAGCACAGTTTCAGACAGTTTTACGGTTACAAACAATTAAAAAACACACAATCACAACACAGTCATACACCAAGTGTAGCCAAAGCATTTACAGACACAGCGGCCTGCTTCAAGGTCACTTAAAGTTGCTTTGAGTGTTTCTAATGAGACCAGCTCTCTGAGTTTCAGCTCAGTTTGAAGCAGGTTCCAAGCTTGAGGGGCAGCGTAACTGAACGCCCTTTTCCCCAGTTCAGTACAGTACACCGTACCGAAATCAGATCCGGTTTCGATACTTTAAAAAAAATACTTTTTAAAAGTGAGCTGTAATATCCTTAAACTCGGGCCCAAACTGTCAAATTACGATGTCAATTTCGACGTGAAACTCCACAAACGAGTCACTGTGGAGTGTGGGCTGCACCATATTGTTGACATCCGCCAGCCAATCAGATTGTGCGCCTTGATCGTGTTTTTCATTGTTTGTTCAATACTAGAAAGGTAAAAATCCCACAAACGAACGGTGATGTTTTCTCTCACCAGCGAAGGCAAATGTTGATTTTAAAGATGAGATTTGTTTGTTTGTGCAATGCCGAGATCTCATGACCTTTATTCTATCATGTATTTGTTCTATAGTCGAATCTCAGGTTTAACATGAATTATAACGGTGCTATAACGGTGCTATAACGGTCTGTTTGCATTGACAAGATGTGCTATTCACGCGGCACACCTGATGTGTTATAAAAGATATTCCATAATCGGTTTTCTTCATATTTTTGTTTGTTCAGGACTAAACGGTCCAAGAAGTCCCACAATTGAATTTAATATTCATTTGACATGTTAACTATATCGTAAAGCGCTTCATGGGAGTAATTGTGGGATGATACATTTTCAAAGTATCACGATATGTATCGGTATCGTAAAAAAGTCAACGATATGCACAGGACCATATATTTTTTTTAAAGCAATATTTTTAGTGGCCCGAGCGGGCAAGTACGTTATGATATTTCCACCTCATGATATAACAAGTTCTCAACATGCAGTGGTTGCCATTAATAGAACAATAAGACCCTATAAAACAGCAAAACACGAATTAAGTGCAAATCATGACACTACTGTGAATATAACATAAGCCCTTATAATATAGAACTAAGTATCTGACACTTCCAAGTGTTCAGTATTGTTGCACACACACACACATATTAAACATGTTTCTATGTGTGTGAGGAGACTCACCGCTGCCCACCATGCCCATGGCAAAGATGGAGTTGTGCGACACCTCTGGGTCGGCGTCGTGGGAAAACTTGCTGAGGGTGTCCAAGATGTTCAGACGGGGGTTGGACACGGAAATGAGAGCCAGGGCGAGAGGGACCGCCCGCCTGAGGGTGGGCTCTCCGTAACGCAGCTGAGGATACAAACAGAGAAATGAGAGATGTTAGAAAAATATCCCTGGTCCCCGGCTTGAGCTTCAACATCAGGATCCATGTATCTGTGATCCTCTCCAGAATGGAAGTAGTCATCACATACAGAGCATCAACTAGTTCCTGAGCAGTGTCCTTCACATACAGAGCATCAACTAGTTCCTGAGCAGTGTCCTTCACATACAGAGCATCAACTAGTTCCTGAGCAGTGTCCTTCACATACAGAGCATCAACTAGTTCCTGAGCAGTGTCCTTCACATACAGAGCATCAACTAGTTCCTGAGCAGTGTCCTTCACATACAGAGCATCAACTAGTTCCTGAGCAGTGTCCTTCACATGCTGAGCATCAACTAGTTCCTGAGCAGTGTCCTTCACATGCTGAGCATCAACTAGTTCCTGAGCAGTGTCCTTCACATGCTGAGCATCAACTAGTTCCTGAGCAGTGTCCTTCACATGCAGAGCATTTGTTGCCTTTTTTCAGAAAATCCTTTCATTTTTTTTTGACTCTCAAAATTCTGACTTTCTCAAAATCTCCAAACATTTTTGAATTTCTCAAATTCTGACTTTTTCTCAAAAATCTCAAAATTCTGACTTTTTCTCAAAATTCAGATTTTTTTCCAAAAAAATCTTAAAATTCGGACTTTTTCTGAATACTTAAAAATGTTAATCACTCATCATTGGCTTGAGCTTTTTTCTCAAAATCTGACATTTACTCAAAATCACCTAAAAATTCTGACTTTTTCTCAAAATCACCTAAAAATTCTGACTTTTTCTCAAAATCACAAAAAAATTCAGACTTTTTCTCAAAATCAACAAAAAATTCAGACTTTTTCTCAAAATCACCTACAAATTCAGACTTTTTCTCAATCACCAAAAATTCAGACTTTTTCTCAAAATCACCAAAAAAAAAATTCAGACTTTTCCTCAAAATCCTCAAAAAAAAAAAAAATCAGACTTCTCAAAATCTCCAAAAATCCTCGGTATTCATTCCATGATATCAGAGTACGATTAAGGATGAGTAAGAATAGTAACTATTGGTGAACTATTTCTGGTGCTGCAGAGAAGTCCTTTTAGGGTTCAACAAAAATATAACGAGGATACAAAAACAGCCAGAGCAGTTTTTGTACTGACCAGATGTCCGAATGTTCGTAGGGCCATTTCTGATCCGATCTCCTCTCCCATCGCGATCAGAGCGATACCGAGCACCGCTACGCCCTGAAAGGAAAACATACAACATCTTAAAAGAGCACATTCATAAACACGCCTCCAAGACGGCTCTACTATTTAGAAATATATTGATGGCTATTTGACTCGCGTCCTTCGGTTACCCTTTATGAACACAGTTAGAAACACACTACATTTAGACAACGTTTATAGACTGCAAGTGTTATTTAATGGTGTCTGTTTTACTGCAGTGAGAGTTGCCAAAGAAATGTCACTGTACTTTGTATGATGACAATAAAGATCCATTCTAAAAGCATCCATGACATTGTCTTGTCTTTATTACAACAAAATTAAAACAGCTCATAATTTCATGCAATTTAAAGTGAAATGAAGTGAAAACTAAAAAGGTCATCCAATTATCGCCATCCTAAAGCCAAACAAAAGCAAATAAGTGTACATAATAATATATGCATACACAGCCACAGTTCAAATGTACTTTACAATACTTAAATATTTTTTTAGCAACCTTTTGAAATGTACTTTTTTTCATGGCTCTGTACTGTTTTCTGTCCCATATTAGATTTGGGTAATACAACCTTCCTTCTATTGCATGTCGTGTTTGATAGTTATGTTGATGTTATATGTCTGGTGAGTGAGTCACTGTAATATTTCTGACAAAATATAAGTTGACCTCTGCGGTAGGGATGGGTATTGTTTAAGGTTTTAACGGTACTACTTCTTTTTATCGATACCGCTTATCGATTAAGATGGACTTTTATTAATCCCTCGTGGGGAAATTGTTTCTCTGCATTTGACCCATCCTAGTGTTAGGAGCAGTGTGCTGCCATTTTGAACGGCGCCCGGGGAGCAGTGTGGGGAACGGTGCCTTGCTCAGGGACACCTCGGTAGCACTTGGTCTTGCCGGGACTTGAACTGGTGACCTTCCAGTTGCCAAGCCAAGTCCCTATCGACTTCGCCACCACCGCCCCATCCGGTCCAGTTTCGACAAACTGCTCGTGTTACCGCCCTTACATGCTAAACTCTTATTGCACTTTAGGCAACGAGCAATGTCCACATCGAGACGGGTAAAGTTTAACCACACCTCGGAGCGAGTTCTCTCCGCCATCTCCTCCGTGTGTGTGTGTGTTGCTGCATGAAGCAGCTGTGTGTGTGTAAACCGCCGCCCCCTCGCACACAGACGGGGGAGACGCATTTTGTAGTCTTATTGCGTATTAGAAACGGAGTTGGCGACACTAAGACTGCAATATAATGTTTATGTAGCAATAATATACCAGTACCGATAACGTCGGAGCTTTGCGGCGCCACGGTCTTTAACACCGGGGCTCTGCACCCATCCCTACAGAGCGGTTAAAGGAGGATGTAGTCAACCGGTTGATAATCATTGTAATAACAATCCTCTTTACCTGGTGGGAGCCCATGTCAGCTGCTGTCTCCTTCTTGTCTTTGTCCTTCTTATCCTTCTTGTCCTCCTTCTCCTTCTCCTCCTTCTCCTTCTCCTTGGCTTCATAGTGCTCACTGCAGATGTGGAGCAGCTGCTGCACCTTCAGCACGTTACCAGATCCTGAGAGGAAGGATATCACAGTGAAAACAGTTTGAGTGATGAGTCTGTGAACGACCAGTAGGATGCTCAAAGATGCTATTTGACAGAGTGGCGTGGCGTTGAAGCAGAAAGTTGAGACGGGTTCAACTTTCTCTCCAGGTGACCCTGAAGTGTTTGGCTCGCTCTCTTAACATTACAACTATTTTAGATGGATATCCCAAAGTTTGCATTCTAGCTAAATCAGCAGATGTTGCAAAGGTACAGCTGCATATGGTCGGCTTTTACAGACGGGAATGAATGATTAAACAGTACCTGCATATGCACAGATATCCACTAGTGTGTTGGCAAAGCTGCGGAAAGGTTCGGGGACGACCTGCAGAGCTGCCAGGGTCGTCTCAATCGCCTCTCCTTTACCTAGGGAACAGAGAAAAACACAACATTAGCTTCGTCGTTAAGCTATCTAACACCGTTTTGAACAATATCTGGTCATTTATTATGTTAGTAACTATAATATTAAAGGTGACCTATCATGCAAAATGCGCTTGTGTACGTCTTGTATACATGAATATGTGTCCCCGGTGTTCCAGGGAACTCACCAAGTGTCAGAAAACACAACCCTCTCTTTTCCTCTATACCCAAATCTCTTAAAAAGGGGCTGCAATGGATCGGATACAGACTCATACAGATTTGAACACGTCTGTGACGTCACAGAAGTGGCGCTACGGCTATTGGGCCAACTCCACCAATCAGGAGGAGACAGCCACGGACATTGCCGTTCGAAAGCGCTGGAGACGCTGTAGTACATATGCCAGGCCTGTAGATGGTGCTGTTCTCACAGAATCAGCCCATGCAAAGACAGTGTTAAATTGAGCGAAATGAGGAATGGCTACAATGCATGATCTGTTTGGTATTTTGAAAAATAAAAAGTAAATATGCCTTAGGTATGGTCCTACACTATATTATTCAAATATAGCATGATAGGTCCACTTTAAATAGAAAAAAGCAAGAAATCTTCATATATTGGCTGAAAACAGCACTTTCACATGTTTACCTCCATCACCTCATACGTTAGCTTAGTTGTATTTTAATGCTTTGCCACTGCAGCTCTCCAACACCGTTTTGAATGACGTATTTGTGTAGTTTGTTATTGTGAGTTTTGCCCATGCTTACCCAGGTGGTTGAGTCCCAGGCCTAAAGGCAGCCAGCGAGCGTACGTGTCCTTCAGCTCGGTCTCGCTCTTCTCCATGATGGTCTGCACGATGGTGGAGGTCACGTCTCCGTTACAGGATCCCACTGCGATCATCCCGCATGCAATCGCTGTCACTCCAACCACCTGGAGATTAAAAACACACACTTTAAAATGTTTCTAAACTTCTATAAAAAAGTGCCGTGGATTGAGAAATCTCCTTAGAATAAATCACACATCCGTACCTCCATGCTGGATTTGGAGTCTCCCATGACGGGGAGGAGCAGAGACAGAACGTCCTCTCTGTTGGAGCCGGCGTAGGCCAGGCCCAGTCTGAACACAAGAGGATAAGAATCAAGACGCTGCGCAAAAGAGGGGTGCAGGAATGAGTCCTAAACACGGATATGAGTCAGCATTTTAGCATTACTGGGTTCCAGGTCTACGGTTAGATGTCAGAGATAAAGGTCTGCGTAACACAAGCTAAAAATATTTGTACTTTTTGTTTTCCGACATAAAATATGCCCAGTAATACACCCCACTGTTGAATTCAAACACAGCAGATGCTAACAAGTGGCTAAGTAAGACTATTAAATGTCATGACAGTGAACATTAGCCACCTTTAGCTTAGCGGTGGTGACATGAAGTCATGTGACTGTGCTGAAGTTCCTTTATAGCCCAACATTAGCCGCCTTTAGCTTAGTGGTGGTGACGTGAAGTCATGTGACCGAGCCGTAGTTCCTTTATAGCCCAACATTAGCCTCCTTTAGCTTAGCGGTAGTGACATGAAGTCATGTGACCGTGCTGAAGTTCCTTTATAGCCCAACATTAGCTGCCTTTAGCTTAGCGGTGGTGACGTGAAGTCATGTGACCGTGCTGTAGTTCCTTTATAGCCCAACATTAGCCACCTTTAGCTTAGCGGTGGGGACGTGAAGTCATGTGACCGTGCTGTAGTTCCTTTATAGCCCAACATTAGCCACCTTTAGCTTAGCGGTGGTGACGTGAAGTCATGTGACCGTGCTGTAGTTCCTTTATAGCCATGAGTAGAGAAAACCTAACAAGCCATATACTGCATTATATTCTAGACCATGTATAAAACGTCTTTGCCTAATTAAGTACATGTCCCGGTACATGTGCTGTTTCTCCTCACCCAAATATGGCTCCTATCCTCATGGTGTTGCTGTTGTGCAGGACGTAGTCTGACAGCAGGGCGAGGGCCGGGTCACATTCGTTCCTCACGCCGGAGTTTACGATGCCGCAGGCGAGCAGGGCACCAGACTGCAAGAGAGGAGGTAGGAAAACAAGACAGACACGTTTAATGCTGGATTTCTCATTGTTTTTCACTCTGGTACCTTCAAAATGTTTATAATAAGCTTAATTTGAGAACCTATCAACGTCACTGCCTATGTGTTGAACTGCCTTTCTTGCACTGATGGCATGTAGATAACATCTCATCAGGAAACTGCCAAGATTTTAAAGAAGCCATGCAAATATCTAAGGATCTTACCATGGGACATTTTTAATAGCTCAGTTTTAGGATATTACAGCACTAGTATCTGAAATAAATATGACCATATATGAAATGACAGAACGTTGTTTGTACCTTGATGTAGTCCTCAGAGGAGTAGAGATATTTGTCGATCTGGGTCAGACCTCCGTCCACGTCCCACAGCAGGATCATACCCAGAGAGGCTGCAGCGCTCAGCATGCCTGCAGACATTTAACACACCTTTAGTCTCTGAACCCTCTGATACAGGGGTATCCAAACGGGGGGGTCCAAACTTTTTTATTACATTATACTGTGTAATATATTAGAACATATATATTTAAGAAGTACAATATAAGACAAGCAGAAGTGTATTATACTCAAGTCATTCTACTTTTTGAATTTGCTGACTGCCGATTCAAAATGCATTTGAATTACACATCTATGAAGTCCTCATTTGTGTGTATCTTACCGTGGTCCTTGTTCTTGTACAGCCATTTGTTTCCGTCGTCTGTGAGCAGCTTGTCCTGTCCGAAGGCGGCGTTGACGAATCCGTTCACGAAGGACGAGGCCAGGTTCATCCGAGCCGAGTCCACCTGAGAGCCGCTGCCTCCAAACCCTGAGAGGAAGACAGAGGTCACACAGAACGTCAATCAATGAACAACACAACCCACCAGACTCAGGGACAGTTTCATCCCAGAGGCCATAACACTTGAGCTCTGTAAAGTGCTTCGATAAACATTCCTGTTGTCATCTTGCAATATAGTTATTTAAATAAATAGCAATCTTCCCAAAAAAACGTATTTAATTTTGTCTTAATTTACATTTTGTTATATTCTTTGTTACAGCAAATGACATTTGGGTAATATACTACCTGTTACAATTCTCAGTAACGCAATTACAAGTTATAACACATTTTAAACCAAAATGAAATGGGGTTTTGTTTTTTAAGAATTCACCAACATCGCGAGACATTCCGACACCAGAGAAACATTGTGCGGGTAGATTAGTAAACCTGGTGTTTACGTAATCGGTCATTATGGGGAAAAGAACCCCCTTCAGGCTGATCTTGATGAGCCTGAAGGGGGTTCTTTTCCCCATAATGACCAAGTCGCTGCACATTATCCCGCTTATTACACGGCCAGACACTAAAACAAACTAACGACTCGACTCCCAATATTAATTGAAATTATTTTATTGACTTGAAATCATCGTATTTCTTCCGCTAAGAAAAGAACGGTTGGAACTGCGACAACAACAACTTTACGGCAGCACTGTCCAACTCTGTTCACAGTTTCTGATCCACTAACAAGTCCCTAAACACTGCAGAGCCCATACCGTGTTCCTGTTAGTGTTTACTTCCTCTCTGCCTTCTTCTGTTCATTTATCAGACGTCCAGCGCTCCGTCTTTTCCTTTCTCTTTATAGATCCTCCTTAGCAACGGCATGACAGCGGTTTGTAGCCTACTACTGTATTAACAACCTGTCACGTGTTCTGAATTGACCAATCAGAATCGAGTATTCAACTAAGCCATGTAATAAAAGTTGTTAGTAGCTTTAAGGGTCTACACAGTTGCTGCACTAAACTACATTTTAGCATTTAAAATACCGAGCCCACTGTTGGAGGAGCTCAGGTCAGAATCTTTTCATTGCCATTTCTACACTGTAGCTTTGTGCGAGACAATAAAACCTTTGAATTTGAACAAAATAAAAACAGGTATACTTTAGGGCTGAACGATATATCGTGTCATGGCGATAACCGCGATATGCGCATGCACGATATTCACATCGCAGGGACGTACGATTTTATTATTATTTTTATCAATTTTCTTTTTTTCATGAAGTGCGATATTAAGTAGGTGAATTAACTCAAACATGTCATGTTACAATTATTTTGCTGCTTGATACAAAAGGAAAGCTTGCGCGGCTCTCATGTCAGGGGTACTTGAGTGAGTGACATGCAGGCTCTGCATGCACAGCAAACCCCCAATCACAATCATTCTTGATCAGATCACAGCAAGCCCCGCCCCGCTAGTTTGCAGACCATCAAAACACCGGTAACAAATGAGCGAGGCACAGGAGGACAATACCGGCGAGAATGAAGATTTACTTCCAAAAAGAAAAGCAACATCTGCCACCTGGAACTATTTTGGATACAAAAAGGTTCTTCTCTTCTTCATTCACAGATGAGCCCCCTTATTTGAGGGTAAGCAACCTGCATTATCATGACATGTTAGATCATGACTTAAGGTATGATGAGTCAACCAGTTAAGATCCAGACGTCCGTGACTCAAATCTTTCATCCGGTTAAATATAGTTTAAAAAAATCGCAATATATATCGCAGGGGAAAAAATATCGCAATGTCAGTTTTTTTCAATATCGTGCAGCCCTAGTATACATCATAAAACCCCATATGATGATTTGTAGTAGTATGTAGAGGCAAAGTTCTAAAACGTTATACCTTGCCCTAGAAATAACAAACGCGTGTTAAAAGCTGATCATACACTGAAACTAGCAAACACACTATGACAAACTGACCTAAGCTACATCTAACATGCATCTCTAAGCCATCTCACTAACACTCGCTGCAGAGGTGGACTCACTGTTGTTCTCCAGGTGTGTTTTGTAGATGTCATCGGGGACTTTTGGTTCCATGATGTCCAACTGCGGAGGGAGAGAAGAGTGTTTAATAGAAAGGTGAAATGTGCCGAGTCGTGACAGTGACGTTGTAATCCTAGATCTCCTTCCATCAATCCTTATTTATCATCATTCAGATTAACCAAATCAGTGCAGATAAAACTAAATAGACATTTAAAAATTCAAATAACTTGTGCAGCGTACAATGATTAAGAATTTAAACGTCAGGAAGGAAGCTAGAAAGTATTTGGTAAAGTTCTTTTTTAACAATCTAATAATATTCTAGTAACATCTCAGCTATTTTTCATTAGCAGGTATACAAGTGACTGACAGATGGTAAGAAAAAACAAATAAACACTTACTTTCCTACCTACTTTCCTACCTACTTTCCTACCTACCTACCTTCCTTCCTACCTACCTACCTACCTACCTTCCTTCCTTCCTACCCACCCATCTACTTTCCCACCTACCTACCTACTTTCCTTCCTTCCTACCTACCTACCTACCCACCTACCTACTTTCCTTCCTACCCACCCATCGACTTTGCTTCCTTCCTTCCTCCCTACTTTCCTTCCTTCCTAACTATCTACCTACCTACTTACTTTCTTTCTTTCCTTCCTTCCTACCTACTTTCCTACCTAACCATCTACCTACCTAACCATCTACCTACCTAACCATCTACCTACCTACTTTCCTACCTACCTATAAATTACCTTAATATGGCATTTGAAAAGTGTAAAGATGTAACATTTTCTAGGTGTAATTAACTTTCAAATCTAGCTGATTCCCCACATGCATCATTCCCGTTGACTTTAATTCATAACGAATCTTAAAGTTGTGGGTCTTCTATGGACAATCTTGCACTAATGTACATTCCCAAAGATTTTGAAGCGACTGTTATTTTTGTATATATTGATTGTTGTGTTTCTATCTTAATGTGTGCATATGTATACATGTGTCTGTTGATTGTGTATTTACATATATTTGTAAACTTGTATTTGGGATTTCGATCTCTCCGTCTGTACACACAAACTGAAAGATTGACAATAAAGTTGACTTTGACTTGACTTCCTCGCTCTCTCTTACCTCTCGGGCCAGAGCCAGGAAGTTGCTGTTGAGCTGCACGTTGGACATGATCTCCGTCAGGTCCTCGTAGTCCTCCACGTCCTCGTTGAGCTCCAGGAACATACCGTGGCGACCGAGCATGAAGGCCATCTGCTTCTGGATTACTCTGCAATCAGAACATAGGCTTTAGTTTTCGACCAAGTCCCAGTAGGACTTGCATTACACCCAAATAAATACAGAATAGGATCAAAACTAAAAGCACTATCGGGAAGTGGTATTGATTTCTCCCCTTTGAAGGATAGGTTCACATTATTTAAAGCAGGAGTGGGGAACCTTTTTCCTCTCAAGGGCCATTTCAATTTTTTAAAAATGCTCCGAGGGCCGTACAAATTATTGACCTCTGCTTAAAAATACTAAAATCACAGCCCATTCATTTCGCCTTTCTTTCATGCTGTGCAAAGAAAAAGCAACCTCTGAATAATCCAGATATCTTACCATGACTCGCGCATGCATGCACGTGCACGGTGTGGCATGACCACCAAACAGAAATATATGGACACAAGATGTGTGCAAATCTATTTAGTTTCCTATCCATGTGGACATGATTTAAGTGGGGGGGGACCTAACCTCCTCTAGGGGGGTCCGGGGGGCATGCTCTAGATTTTTTTTTAAATATTGAAGTTAAAAGCATCAATCTGGTGCACTTTGAGAGCAACATTAGGAGATCTATGGAAACATCTCTCAACACCCAGATGAAACAGAACTGGGAGCAGATTTTCTTTATGGATATTTTAAAAATCACTCCTTTCAAACTGTATTCTTGTTTATTAATAACAACTTTTTTTTACTGTCATAGTATTTTATACCCGTTTACTTTATTCTCTTATTTTTTATAACTATAATGATCATATAAAGATGTGCCTTTACCTCACTGGTTGTAGAAAAAGCTTCTCATATTCGTTAGCATAGCTAGCTAACCAGATGCTAATAACAACAAAGTTATTGACTGTGTGATCAGTATGACAGATGAACAGATCGCCACTGGGCTTTCAACTAAAGACAGACACGCAGAAACTGTGGCATGTGTACGGCTTCTTATGGGTACTGTGCCGGAGCCGTGTTCTGGTGCTCTCCGTCAGAACTGCACCCCTGTCAGACCATATACCACGTAATGACACGTTTGGCTCGTGTTAAAGAGGAAAAAACAGGCACTCGCTTGTTTAATTATTTTGCGGTCTAGATTTCTTACATTTTTTGCGAGTGTTTATAAATGACCTTGAGGGCCGTACCAAACGGTCTCACGACCCGGGGGCCGGAGGTTCCCCACCCCTGGTTTAAATGCTCTTAACTGAACATGGCAACTGTTTTTATTTGTTGTTATGTAACCATTCCCTTTGTTTCTAGCCATCAAGTGATTATTGAAATGTTTCTAAAATGCCTCAAGAGGTGGGATACAGCAACTGCAGTCGTTGTCTTTTTCCCCTGAACTCTTACATGTCTTTGCAGGAGGTGAAGATGTTTTCCACCAGCTCCACGTCGTTGAGGATCAGGGCGAGGCGCAGGGCTTCTGGGTGACGGTTGAACTTCCTGAAGATGTTCAGAGAAGATCTCAGCAGCGCAGAGTTCTCCGGCTCGGGAACGTAACTCACACAGCTGGAGGAGGAGGAGGAGGAGGAGGAGGAGGAGGAGGAGGGAGAGAGAAGTCAACATGTCTGTAGTGGCTTAAAACGTTTCTAGAGCCACTTCCAACATACGGGGTGTGATTTCAACGCACAACTAATCCAGAACGATAATCCATTTTGTCAAGGTTAGTCCATTTATTTTCCATTGCAGTATACATCTCTCCTTCTCAGTGTGTCTGCTGTTTGGTTGAACTGGTTTAAACTGGTCTAACGCCAACCCCTTCCCCATAACCAGACATAATATAGCAACTGGGAGACCAAGGGGTGTCAACAAATATATTCTGGGGCGTAAACAACGAAGGTGAGTAGATAAATATTCAACAAATAATATCTGTAGGCCATGTATACTAATAAAACAAGACATGTTAAACAATAATAAACTCAGTTAAAGGGCTCTTACAATGTCCTTTTTTTAAATGTAAAACAACGTGTTTTCCCAACATACCTGGTGAGGTACAGGCACACTTTGCCGTAAGCGTTCTCATCAATGTAGTCCTCCAGCATCTCCAGCCTCTCGATCTCCATCAGCAGGTCGCAGGCCTCGTGCTCGGCATTGTGGGCCATGTTGTAGGGAACGATCTCCTTCACCAGCTTCAGCAGCGTCTCCTGCTGCGTTTTGTCGTTCTCCTCCACCTCCTGCCACTCCTTAGCCACCTCTCCGGACAAGTGTCTGGGGGACAGCAGACAGAGGGGAAAGGTTTTGTCGTCAATTATGGTCTCCAAATACATTAAGATGTTATGTTTTTAAGACAAGTAAACATCCAATGACCTGCCCAGCTTCTGTATAAGTGCTTTCTTCCCAATATCAGCCACACAAAATGCATACATTCTGTGTTCATAGAGGGCTGGGCAATTCACTGAAATATATTTTCAGTTAGAGTTTAGGCTTCTAACAATTGGATATATCTATAGGAATCATTAGTAGTACTACCTACCTACCTACCTACCTACCTTCCTACTTTCCTTCCTACCTAGAATCATTAGTAGTACTACCTACCTACCTACCTACCTACCTACTTTCCTTCCTACCATCCTTCCTACTTTCCTTCCTTCCTACCTGGAATCAATAGTAGGTTGTGGATTACAGTATATATATATATATATATATATATATATATATATATATATATATATATATATTTATATTTATAATTGCGCAGCTATACTTAGTGGACAACATGTATTTGTCTCCAAACAATACACTTAGCTCTTTATGAAAAACTGAAAATGCAACTGTTTTCTCGGTCTATATTTGAAGCTTGAAAGGTATCCACTGTTTGTATTTGTACAATTTAAACACTTTCACTTAAGATAATAATACAACGGAATAATTTGAAAGCCATCAACAGAACCAATATGTAATTTTTATGGGTAGCTTCTCCTACTGATTTCATCAGTGAATCCATTCAACACAACAAATACAATCGAGCTTCTCCAGTAACAACCAGAGCACCCCATGCGTTGGCTGGAGATGAGGAGTCGTGTCTTACCGGACGTATTCATGTCCCCACGAGGCCAGCTCCTCCTGGGATCCCAGCAGGCGATACTTCAGACACTCCCTCTCCCCGCTCATGGTCATCGCCAGCACCGACACCACGTCTCCACAGAAACGCTGCAAACACAAACAGTTTAAACTTAAAGGTCCCCTATTATACTGTTCTTCATCAATATATCACAGGTCTCAGATATATACAGAGCCTGTCTCTGATTGGCTGAAACACCAAACAGATCATTGCAGCATTACCCATAATCCCCTCTGCTTCAGCCCTGTTTCCAAAGTGCTGATTCTCTGTCTGTTACTTTAGATGAAAATAAGGAGCCCCTCCCCACGCCCCTCTGAGAGACATTTGGTTACAAAGAACTCAATGGTGCTCTAGGAGGAGATTCAGGTGATAAGGGGGGGGGGGGGGGTTACCTTGGTTGCTGATTGGCTAATGGTTACACAAGCCAAAACATCGTTATGACATCATACAGTGGCCTAAATCTGATCAGCTCATTTTCAGACAGGTTTTTATAGAAATGGATCAAAAAGAGAGAGAATCTTTGTTCCTGAAACTCTCAGAGTCTCTTTCCACAGAGGGGACACATGTTGATGTAGAAGAGACATGAAGAAGAGGGGACACATGTTGATGTAGAAGAGACATGAAGAAGAGGGGACACATGTTGATGTAGAAGAGACATGAAGAAGAGGATTTTGCATAATAGGCGACCTTGAACATGAGAATCAGAATTGTATTGCCAGGTAAGTTTACACATGCAGGGAACTTGCTTTGGTGTTTGGCGGTGCCAACAAAAACAACATAAGGACATAAGTTTTAAGAGAAGGTCCAAAATATAACTATTATAAAAAGAAATGTGTTTTAGCATATCTACACACCAACGCCACATTCACTTTGGTGCATTCTGATTGGCGTAAAAACGAACATTACCACCGACGTCAATGTCGGACACCGTAATCTTCTCTGGTCCCCTCCCCAATCTGATCAATGATGACATGTATAGCCGCATGTCATCATTTCAGCGCTGGTTGTCTTGGTGATGCCCAGCAAACAATGTGGGCTTCGTAAATAATTGGACAGCCTTCTGGGGAAAACCTGGTCTGATTAAGAGAGACGGCATTCATCCTACTTTGAACGGTGCAGATCTCATTTCGGCAAACATTTCAGGGCTTTGTGGACGTAATCCATGACAAACTGGAGTTGAGACCAGGAGGCGGAGTCGCAGTCTTACACGCTTCTCTGCGCTCTCTCCAGGGCAGTCATTCATAGTATCTAAAGCTTATACATAATATTTGCATTGACCTTTATATTATAAAACTATAAATTAAATTTCGGAACTAGTTTCGACACCACATTGCGCTAACAATTATAATGCCAATATAGCTGATCAATGTAATGGTCACTACCTGTCTGACAGGTACATTTTATATAGATACTGTTACCTATGTTTAACTATTTTGATAAGACTTACATTTTTGCAATTTAATAATTGTTTGAAACCTCTGTTTTAATTAAATGTCCAATCTTTTGCCTATATAAAAACTCACCTTATTCTCTCCGTCTGGATTTCGCCAAGTATTAAATAACTAATGTAGCTGGTCATTTATAAAAGTGATATGAATACCTGTCTGACTGGAGAATTTTAGAGCTATCGTTAGCTATGTGTTACTATTTTGGTTGTATGTCTAAATTTGAATTTCAACATTTGTAAATTGTTTGAAACTAGTTTCTCTATGTGCAATATGTTTCCTATGGTGATTAACCTCAAAAGTTGTCAAGAAATGCATGAATTTCACAATTTTCCGGCACCACTTAGAGCCTCACCTTGTTCTCTCCGGCAGCCATGCCCTCATAGATCTCTTTCAGCTTGCCGTAGTGCGGGCGCAGGAATTTGAGGGGTTTGGGTACGGAGGTCATGGAGGTGGTGGAGGAGCGGATCAGTCTGCGCAGCTCCTCCAGAGCAGGGTGGTGCAGCTCTGTGTTCTTCTCCTGCAATCATACATACAGTTAATCGTTTGAACTGTTAGCGCTTTTACACCCTGACACACAAGGGTCGTTGTATCAGAAAGAAATAACAATGCTTACAGCCAATCTCTCCACCATCATCTCCAGGTCCTCCTGTAACTGCTTGTCTTCCTCCGACTAAGAAGAAGTGAAGGAATAAAATGTGTTATTAATCCAAGTTATTAAAACAATGACTTAGTGATATGAGAGTGATGCTCTTAGATGCCAGTTGATCATGTGGTGATGACAGTGGTAAATTGGGTTTACGTGGCACTACTTTTCTATATTGTACCAGCATTTTGACAGCTGGTGTTGGTCCTTTCTGAACTGGATTGTAAACTATTTGGCATACAAGTCAGTATGAAAAATGATAACCACCAGCAACCACTTAGCTAATACTCAAAGATGACAGTCATGCATTTATCTAAGAGCTACCTAGCTTTAGAAGTTAATCAGGTAGAAATCCTATATTACATTTCTAATGTTTCAGATCAATTTAACAGCGAATGGTTGAAGTTAAAGTAACCTATTTATTACAAATGACTAGGGATGTAACGATATACCGAATATCGCGGTATCGCAGTAAATAAACGTCCCAATACCGTCGTGAGACTGACAAAATCTACCGCGATAAAAAAATAAATATGTTTTTTTTTTTAAACACTTTTTTTTTTTTTAAACCTTTATTTAACCAGATGGTTCCATTGAGATCATCGATCTCTTTTTCAAGAGAGACCTGTCCAACATGGCAGCAAGTAGGTTACAACATGAACATAAAACAACAGAACACAAAAGGACATCGTATTTATATGGGGGTTATTCCCTATCTTTATTCAAGAGCGTGGTATTTAAATTTGAGAGCATACTTTATGTATTTATTTCCCTCAAACCCTGTCCTCGCACTCAAATAGTGCCTGCTTGCACTTTGCTCTGCTTCTGCTCAAACTGTACGCTTGCACTCAGATATATTGCTGTTTACAGATTTGTTCTGCTCTCAGATTTATTCTGTGCGCGCTCGAAATTTTTGTGCAACAATCCTGTCAAAATCCCTCAACCAATAGGAGGACAGGTGTCCTTGCGGGTGCGTTCGTTTTACTTATTACAGCGTCCCGTAAGGGCGGTTACTCTTTGGTTTATAAACTCCCGCCCTCCACGGCTTTATAATATAGCATGTACTGTTCACGAGAGAGCACGCTCGTGAACTGTCAACGGGGGGGGCGGTGTTATGCCGTGTGGGCATGATGCACCTCGCGGGAGCGTGCACAGCGTAAAGCAAAACCTCCCAGACATGTGTTGATCTGTACGGCAAAGTACGGTTTGGAAACTATATCATTTCCTTTTGGAGGGCATGCATAACACGGCATAACACCAGAGCCTCGCTGCGGGGAAACGTTGGCGCTGTTCCGAGTTTGTTCTAATCTGTCAAAATGACAGACTGCTTTCAGATTTTTCCGTCATTGTTAAAAAAAATATTCGGTTAACGCGACCACTGCTGTCCCAGCAACATCAGTACCAGCAACATCAGTACCAGCAACATCAGTACCAGCAACATCAGTACCAGCAGCATCAGTACCAGCAACATCAGTACCAGCAACATCAGTACCAGCAGCATCAGTACCAGCAACATCAGTACCATGCAAGAGAGTTTTTTCCAGAGCAGGGGATATTGTAAATGCCCAAACATCCAAGCTTATAAATACCTGGAAATGTGGACATGCTCATATTCCTAAAAACCTGTCTGATGATGCTGAGTGAGTGAGTTTGAGTTGAGTTACTTGAAAAACTAAAGTGAAACTTGATTTATTTTATTGCAGGGTCTGATTATTAAATGTCCTTGTTTATTTGTGAGATGCAGTGGCACAAAGAAAATGCCTACTTTGTTTGGTAGTACTATAGGTACAAAAACACTGGTTTTCTTGTTCCAGTCTGTTACTGTCACTTTGTTTTTGACAATACTGCTATCCTACTGAAATGCTGTACAAATCAGATTTATTATTTAATAAAGAAACATTTTCAGAGTAAGAAAAATTTGTATTGAAAAAAAAAAAAAAAAAAAAATTATTTGTTCCCTTTCTTATTCAATATCGCGATAAATACCGTACCGTGGACTTGTTATCGCGATATTATCGTACCGTGAGTTTTTGGTATCGTTACATCCCTACAAATGACAGAAGTGGGATATTTAGTCAGTATTTATCTTGTACTTGAGTAAAAGTACTCCGGTCTTGTACTTGAGTAAAAGTAGAAGTACTCAGGTCTTGCACTTGAGTAAACGTAGAAGTACTCAGGTCTTGTACTTGAGTAAAAGTAGAAGTACTCAGGTCTTGTACTTGAGTAAACGTAGAAGTACTCAGGTCTTGTACTTAGTAAAAGTAGAAGTACCAGAGTGTAGGAATACTCGGTTACAGTAAAAGTCATCAAAATGTTCCTTAAGTAAAAGTAGAAAAGTATTATCATCAAAATATAGTGAAAGACAGTGAAAGTAGTCATTGTGCAGATTGGTCCATTTCAGAATAATATATATGATATGTTTAATAATGATTGATGCATTCATGAGTTTATCAAAGTTTTAATTACTTTGTAAACTGCAGAGTAGCTTGTTAATGTTGCTCAAGTAACTAAAGTCTTATTTAGGGGTTGAATGTGATTTAAAATCGAAATCTACAATGGAACTACATTACATAAATGTAGTGGAGTAAAAGTGCACCATTTACCTCAGAGTTGTAAAGGAGTAGACGAAACCAATGAACTAAAATGTACCAAGTGACTTTACACCTCTGGTTGTGAGAGTTTATTTGTGTTAGCTGCTGTGTCATACAGAGCGCTACCCAATGTTAAACACGGCTAAATTGCATTATGCTAGCACATCAGGCAACAATGCTAACGTTGATGACAGTACAGACAGCAGCGATAACAACTAGCAAGCTAACGTTAGCTAACCGGATAGGCTAAAGCTAAGCTAACTGCTCGAGTTCGTCTTTACAACTTTTACGGAACGGGATTTTATAACGGTTCAAAGTTAAGGACGGTTTATTTGACATATTGTGTTACATTTATAAACAGTATGTCATTGATTTATTTAGAAATGGAAATGACCAAGGCCTTCTCAACCATGTTGTCAGAGCAGGCAGTGACTAAGGCAAAATAACGTCTGTTAGCTCACGTTTTTTTATAAAAACACCACAGACTTACCAGTTCTTGCTCCTCTTTCTTGCCCTTGCCCTTATCCTTTCCGGAGGACTTCAGCCCCTTCTCCTTCTCCTTGTCCTTCTCATCGGTCTTTTCGGACGGCTTATTCTCTTTGTTTTTTGCCTCCTCCATAGTTGCGGATCTATGAAAAACTGTCGGCTAAAAGGAACTGAGGAGAGCTTGTTCTTCTGTGGTGTTAATGTGTTGTGATTTGAAGTCTACCGCCCACTGCTGGTGGTGAGTGGAAGTGGTGGCATGCGGGTACTTCAAGTCCTGCAAAAGAAGGGGAACTTCGATTGGCACATTTCTACTATTTAGTTTAGTCTTAGGCACGGGAAAAAGGCATAGACTGTATATATATAAAGGTTCAGACCCTCACAGATCCTCTGTCAGAAAGCAGCACGGCCAAAACACTTCACTTTGCCTCGGATCACTTGCTGTCTCCTCTGGGTTCTGGTTCTGGTTCGGGGGTGTAGAACTGGAACGTGACACAAACAGGGACCCCGGTCAGAGCGGTGCTTAGAGGCACCTTTAGGGTGGGGGCTACCGTGGAGAAAGGGTGAGGAAACTCTGGAGGGGGGAGGCAGAGGCGTCCACATGTGGAAGGACGTTCAGGAGGTCAGCGGGGGACGACTCCTCGGAGGAACTCACCTCGATGGACTCTAAGGAATCTGAGGTTTCTTCTTCTCCATTGAGACACATCTGTTGGAGGGTACAAAATAAAATATTTAAATGAAGGTTTCAACCCCAAATCATCATTTCGGTCTCAATTAAAGAGGACATATAGTTGCAGGTTCATATTTAGTGTGAATGCACAGGATAAGGATTTCTATATAAAAGCCCCCCCACACACACACACACACACACACACACACACACACAATACTACTACTACTACTACTACTAAAGTAGGCTACTACAACAACGACCACTACTTCTAATACAACTAAAACTACTACTACTACAACTGCTACTACAACTACAAATACCAGTGCTTGAATTGGAATAAAAAAGGTGCCTCTAAATCAGCAACTGTTTCAAGTCAATTTATTTATAAAGCCCAAAAACAAGTACTTGGCTCAAAGTCATAGTATATCCTATAATGCTGGTGGGTTTGTCTCTTTACTGTATATTTTAGAAAGGCTCCCTGTACTTAAACAAAATTAGATTAGAGGGGGTGCAGTGGTAAAATGCTATTTTTATAAGTGGGGAGTGGACCTGACACCCTCTAGGGGGGTCCGGGTGCATGCTCCCCCGGGAATATTTTTTTTTAA
This sequence comes from Pogonophryne albipinna, assembly GCA_028583405.1. Lineage (NCBI taxonomy): Eukaryota > Metazoa > Chordata > Actinopteri > Perciformes > Artedidraconidae > Pogonophryne > Pogonophryne albipinna. Next base: position 27,231 of record JAPTMU010000275.1, read on the forward strand.
ATATTGAAGTTAGATGCATCAATCTGGTGCACTTTGAGAGCAAAATGAGAGATATATGGATACCTCTCAGCAAGTTGTAGTAGTAGTAGTAGTAGTAGTAGTAGTAGTAGTAGTAGTAGTTGTATTAGTAGTTGTAGTAGTTGTATTAGTAGTTGTAGTAGTCTTAGTAGTAGTAGTTGTAGTAGTTGTAGTAGTAGTTGTAGTAGTTGTAGTAGTAGTAGTAGTAGTAGTAGTTGTATTAGTAGTTGTAGTAGTTGTATTAGTAGTTGTAGTAGTCCTGGTTGTAGTAGTTGTAGTAGTAGTTGTAGTAGTTGTAGTAGTAGTAGTTGTATTAGTAGTTGTAGTAGTTGTAGTAGTATTACTAGTCTACAACTACTACTACAACTACTGTTGGGTTCAGAATTCCAGAAAAGACAGACAACTTCTATGTTTAACTGTGGAAGTCCCTCCCTACTCTGGCACCATCATGTAATTTGTTTTGATGAAGCTTCTACAGAAAAGTGTAATCTTGGTTATACTGATTCCCAGCTATGCGTGGGCGCGGAGCTAACCCAGGCGGCCAAGGCCATAGCCTCAATAACTCATTGTTTCTACAGTGCCTGCATCTGGCTTCTGCTACTTTCTATTGCAAGCTGAACACTTTCTTCTGACTTTTCCCTTCGTTGGTATAACCCATCAGAACCTGGGATTAGTGATTGTGTCTATTTATTCTATAGTCATAGCAATCTCATGAGCACAATAAGCATATAATGTAATAATAAGAATCAGTCTTGTAATGTTATATAAAAATAGACTCTACACTACTACTACTACTACTACTACTACTACTACTACTACTACTACTAACAGTAAAAAACGACTGCACATTCAACTAGTAAATCAATCAGCTATTTCAGGACATTGAGGCTATACATTTACAGTGGAGGAAACAAGTATTTAACCTCCTTCAGATTTTGTAAGTTTACCAACTTATTTGACAACTAAAAGCTCTTTTCAAATGAAGAGCAGGTTGTAACCATGGTTGTAACCGAGGCTCTGTGTAGGTCAGAGTCTGAGCGCTGCTCCTCCTCCTGGAACGAGTCAGAGTTTGATGAGCCCTCTCTCTTCTTCCTGCTCTCAGACACAGCCAGCTCCACTCTGTACTTCCTGGTTCCTCCCCTTCAGATCCGCACTGAGGAGGAGGAGGAGGAGGGGTGTAACCAACATGTGGGTAAGAGCTGATAGGCCACATTCACTGCTCACACAACTGTTGTTCAGATAATCTGTTACACTATTTTCAGTTCTCAGGAAGTGAAACTCACACACTCGCTGCCAGAGAGAAGTGAAATGGCGCAGAAAGGAGTTCAGCTGGACCGGGAAGTCTTATCTTGTTGTTCGAACATCTGCTCTCGTCACGACGAGGTGATGAAGATGTTCTGCCGCACTGATCAGCAGTGTATCTGTTATCTCTGCTCTGTGGACGAACACAAAGGCCACGACATGGTGTCAGCTGCTGCAGAGAGGACTGAGAGGCAGAGAGAGCTGGAGGGGAGTCGAGAAAACATCCAGCAGAGGATCCAGGACGGAGAGAAGGAGGTGAAGCTGCTTCAGCAGGAGGTGGAGGCCGTCAATGGCTCTGCTGATAAAGCAGTGGAGGACAGTGAGAAGACGTTCACTGAGCTGATCCGTCTTATGGAGAAAAGAAGCTCTGATGTGAAGCAGCAGCTCAGATCCCAGCAGGAGAGGGAAGTGAGTCGAGTCAGAGAGCTCCAGGAGAAGCTGGAGCAGGAGATGGCTGAGCTGAAGAGGAGAGACGCTGAGCTGAAGCTGCTGTCTCACACAGAGGATCACAACCAGTTTCTGCACAGCTACCCCTCACTGTCAGCCCTCAATGAACCTACACACTCCTCCAGCACCAACATCCGTCCTCTGAGCTACTTTGAGGACGTGACGGCGGCCCTGTCAGCAGTCAGAGACAAACTACAGGACGTCCTGAGAGAGGTCTCACCGACTGAAGTGGAGGTTTTACTGTTTGCTGGGTTCTTACAATACTCACAGGAGATCACTCTGGATCCAAACACAGCAGACACACAGCTGGTATTATCTGCCTCCTTTAGCTTTGCGGTGGTGACGGGAAGTCATGTGCCTGCATGCTGGTGAATGTGTTGGATCATGTTTTAATTTGTTTTGTGGAAGATGTACTCACCCTGCTGTGTTTGTTCCTTAGCCTCGTATGGACCAGTACTTTAATCAGATGGAGAAAATCATAAAGGACAAGAAGACCAGCTTCAAGATCCGCTTCATGCTGCAGGACGTGCTGGACCTTCAACGGGTAAACACTAGCACAACAAGAGTCGTTTTTATTATAGGCTCAGTTAGCTAAGTTTCTACCCGGTATGGGTATGACACATTAATAGGTTTTTAAATGTTAAGAAGGCCTGAGACACAGTTTCGTGAAAAAAAAGGTTGAACAGGTTAATGCAGGGGTTCCCAAACTTTTCAGCCCGCGACCCCCAAAATAACAGTGCCAGAGACCGGCGACCCCCTGTCAACGGGGGATTTCAAGAAGCGTAAAACAAACAATGGATGTGTGTTATGAACATTTATCCATGCTGAAATTAGAATTAGATGTGTTACGAGTGAGATAGAGATTATTATCTAATATATGCATCTGATGAAGCATTGCATGAAGTCTGTTGATGATCAGAGGCTGTTGTTGGGGCTGCATAAACGTTTTATTTTATTTTAGTTTTGTAGGCAGACCATGCAGGTCTCAGAGAGTTAAACTTGGGCCTGCGACCATAGTTTTACTGTATTTTATTTTGAAAATCCACAGCGGAGGTTTGTGTCGTACTATGCGGTGTATTTTGCATATCTCTCCGTAGCCAACAAGTGAGTCTGTTTGTAGTCTACATTTCATAAGGGGAGTAAAACCTGAGAGCATTTTAAATCGTATTTGAACTAAATGCTTATATAATCTGTAGTTGTATTTGTATTGTTGATTTTAATGTGTGAACGAGGCGATATAGAGAAGGTTAAGCTGTCATTATTAGGCTGTAATTTGTTATACACTGTTGGAGTGGTAAGCAGGCCTATTGTTTTTGGATATTTGTGGAGTCAGGTGGTCCGTGAGTGTTTTTGTATTGGGTCCGGCCTCATTTATAAAGGGATATACGCTCAAAAAATGGCGTACGCCAGTTTCTACGCAATGTTTGCGTTTTATAAAATACTAACTTGACGGGAAAACGTGCGGTCCACCACCAAACTCTAACCCATGCGTACGCACTAAGCACAAAAACGGGAGAGACGAGAAACTGCGACACCGTTGGCAGAAGGAAGAATGGAGAGAAATATGTGGAAATAATACCATAAATAAAATGTTACCTCTCATTTATCATATGAAGAATTCATTTTCACAAATTGATTAAAGCCAATCTTAAAATGATGAAACAAACGCCTGTTTGAGACTCCTCAGTGCACACAAACACATAACTTGGAGAAATAAATAAATACGGAAATGTTATTGATCACCCCTCGATTATGTTCTCTTGTCAAGAAATATATTCTCATAAATGATGCGGTAAGCAAGCAGGAGGACAGAATTACGTCTAAACTGACGCCGTGTTGCATTTCTATAGGTTGTAGATACGAGCATGGTTATACTCAGGGGTGCACATAACCTTTTTTGCCCTGGTTCTCAAAGGAGCACCTGGAGATGTTGCTTGGTGCTCATCCTTAAAATGAAATAAACCGTAACTTTTGAGGGAGACTTTATTTGCCAGACACACGGCACTGAACACACATGCAGAGGTGAACACAGAACACACATGCAGAGGTGAACACAGAACACACATGCAGAGGTGAACACAGAACACACATGCAGAGGTGAACACAGAACACACATGCAGAGGTGAACACTGAACACACATGCAGAGGTGAACACAGAACACACATGCAGAGGTGAACACAGAACACACATGCAGAGGTGAACACAGAACACACATGCAGAGGTGAACACAGAACACACATGCAGAGGTGAACACAGAACACACGTGCAGAGGTGAACACAGAACACACATGCAGAGGTGAACACAGAACACACGTGCAGAGGTGAACACAGAACACACATGCAGAGGTGAACACAGAACACACATGCAGAGGTGAACACAGAACACACATGCAGAGGTGAACACTGAACACACGTGCAGAGGTGAACACAGAACACACATGCAGAGGTGAACACAGAACACACATGCAGAGGTGAACACAGAACACACATGCAGAGGTGAACACAAGACAACATTAGCACGACCAGTAATCCTACAAGCTGTCATCACTGCCCTCCTGACTGTCAGACATGGTAGCTGATGATGTAGGCCTACTTCTTTCTCTCTGGTTGAGTCTGCCATTAGCTGCTGGTTTTGGGTCGAAAGTCTCTGTTGTCATCTTAGACAAGTGGATGTAATCAAATAAGTATGTGAACATAACCAATAACCTACCATAGCCAATAACAAATGAATGTAACTTGTTTTATATATGTTGTTCATTCATATCTTATTTTACCTTAACATTTATTTATTTATGCATTTTTTTTTATCTCCAGTTTTAAAGGATATTTCTGGTTTACTGTCCTATAGTATACATTGGAATGATTTAAAACCTGTTTATCCCAATAATTATAAAGGAGTGCCTTGGAAATATGTGTTTACATAAATTGTGATCAAAACGTTTGAACTTAGACTAAAGTGAACTATCTAAACACTCAGAGTCCTTTACCTCACTGAGCTGTAGTTATCAGCCTGTCAGTCTGACTGGAGAGGACTCTCCTCCACATCATTGTAGAAACATCTTCTTCTTATATCCGTTAGAGCAGCTAGCACCAGATTCTAATAACAACAGCGCCTTCTCTCTCATCTCTCCTCTCTTTTCTCTTCTCCCTTCTCTCTCTCCCTCTCTCAATGTTGGTACGCAAATGCGCCTTTTTTCAAATGACCCGGTGCTTTTTTGGCGGAGGTGCGCATGCGCACCTGCACACCAGTTATGTGCAGCCCTGGTTATACTATCACGTGTAATCGTGTTTTATGCCGTTCGCCACCTACTTGATAAGTCGCTCGTAAAACACAGGAGGTATGGAAACTAAGAACACCATATGTGGTAAATTGTACAGCTAATATAACACAACACATTAGTTGTATTTCCTTTAACTGGTGGATTATGGATATAGAGTTGCTGATCGACAGCTGGGACACAAACCACCAACAATAATTCAGATCCAGTCGTCATGACTCCACTCCGGAGGGATTCCCCGATCATTTCTTACAGTCTCTCATCAAGGAGGTGTCTCCTGTCCCCGGTGCAAACACACTGCCTGACTCAAGTTTACTTATCAATACTAAACCAAAATTAAATTATACCTCCTTTGAAAGTCTCGTTTTTAGTCTTACGCATCCGACCTGGAAAACTTTGCAGCCAATCTTATTTGTTACAGTGTACCGTGCACCAGGTCCTTATTCAGAATTCTTATCAGAATTCTCTGAGTTTTTATCAACTTTGGTTCTTAAAACAGATAAAGTAATTATCGTAGGTGACTTTAATATTCATGTTGACGATGATAAAAATAGCCTTACTGTTGCATTTAACTCTATATTAGATTCTGTTGGTTTTTGTCAGAGTGTGAATAAACCAACCCACTGCTATAATCACACTCTCGACCTTGTTCTGACTTATGGTATTGAAATTGAGCAACTATTAGTCGAACCGCATAATCCTGCTTTATCCGACCATTTCTTAGTAACTTTTGAAGTACTGTTACTAGACTACAAAGCATTAGTCAAAAGCTCCTGCAGCAGAAACCTATCTGTTAGTGCTATAGCCACATTTAAGGAAGAGATTCCACCAATATTTAACTCGATAGCATGTCTGCATGTAAGGGAGGAAACTTATACAAAATGTACACCACCCCAAATTGATCATGTTGTTGATAGTGCGACAGATGCGCTGCGAATAAAATTAGACTCTGTTGCTCCTTTGAAAAAGAAGAAAATAAAACAACATAGATTAGCTCCATGGCATAATGCCGAAACCCGCAAAAGTCGAGACAACTTGAAAGGATATGGCGTTCCACTAAACTTGAAGAATCTCGTTTAATTTGGCATATTACTCTCAATGAATATAAGAAAGCACTGCGTAAAGCGAGAGCAGCCTACTACTCTTCATTAATAGATGAGAATAAGAATAATGCAAGATTTCTTTTCAGCACTGTAGCCAGGCTGACAGAGAGCCACAGCTCGATTGAGCCTTCTATTCCCATAGCACTCAGTAGTAATGATTTTATGTGCTTTTTTAACGATAAAATTGTTACTCTTAGAAACAAAATTAATGACCTCTTGCCTTTGACCAGTATAGTGTTATCAACAGCTCCCGGAAACGTAAGTTCTAATATTACACTAGAAGATGTATCGCCAGAGTGAACACGTCATCATTGACAGCCCTAATACTTAGCCCTCATCAAATATTGTGCACTAAATATTGCACTATTCCATATTTAGATTAGATTCCTTTATTGTCACTACGCAGCGAAATTCCAAGCATTCCCGATGGTGCAATCACACATAACAGACAGTAGAAGTAACATTTTGACAATACAAGCTAACACTTTAAATATGTACTATACAGTGACCTATGCTACATTGAACAGTACGCTTACAAAACAATACGATATTATCATACAAATACAAGAACAGTACGGTCAAGGCAGTACAACATGTAAACAAGTCAATAAGTAAGTTATTGTACATGTATTTATCAGTGCGGTTGATAATTACAGATGCAGTCTCTGAGCGATGACATTCAGCTGAACAAGGCGGAGAAGGCGTGGAAACCTTCGGCGAAGAAAACCCGCGTGGAGGTCGAGAGTGAGAGCAACGACTCGGAGCACGGGAAGACCCAGGAGCTGTTTAAAAGTGTTCGCAGCATCCTCAACAAACTCACCCCGCAGAAGTTTCAGCAGCTCATGAAGATGGTGACCGATCTCACCATCGACACGGAGGAGAGATTGAAAGGAGTCATCTATCTGACCTTCGAGAAGGCCATCGCTGAGCCTAACTTCTCCGTGGTCTACGCCAACATGTGCCGCTGCCTCATGGGGGTAAGTGGTGCCAAGCCGATGATTGTTGTTGGGGTGTTTTCATTTCATTTTGATTTGTTCCGTTCATGGTATGCACAACTTCATATATAACAATTATTTACAATCTACACAGAGCTCAGTGATGTGTGGCTATGACATAAAGTGTGACACTGTGAGCCTTCACTTGACCTGGGCTTGGTTCTCAAGTGTCTCATCAGACTTTCTGTAACTTTGACAGCAAATAACATGGAAATAAACACAAGCTTTTTTTCTGTTCTGCCGCACTTTGGATAATATTTCTTAAGCTAAAAGATGGAATTAGTGTTGAGTAAGCTTACATGTTCACTTAAGGACTGTTGTTGTAAGGGTCTTTCTACAGATGTGCACTTTTTGACACTATCGGGGTCGGCTCTCTCTGTAGCTTTGACAACAAATAACGTGAAAATAAATATAAGCTTTTTTTTTATTTGTATTTATTGCACAGTGGAGAATCTTTCAAAAGAGAAAAAACCTCTCATCTTGGAGTTCGACGTTATACTCTGAATTACATATTTCTATATATTTGGTCAGCTTATATATGCGTAACATTTAACTACGACTACGTCCCGGCACATTTCCTTGCAGTTGGCTTATCTTGAGCTTCTGACCCCTCTGGAAACTAACCACTGATAAAAATATGGAAAGAAAAGTTACGGGAAATAAATTGAGAAGTGGATTAATTTGCTTCCACTTCCGCAAGCAAACAACAAAAGATCTGTTCATTAAAACTACTTTCAGTCTTGAAAAAAGGACAAAATACTGTTTATACATACAGTGTTTCCCCTAGGATGGAGTCATAGCAGCAGTGCTAAGGCACGTGGGCTCAGCACAATGTGAGCGCGGAGCACGTGGAATTTTTTTATGTGTAAGCGTGCGAAGTGCGCCCCGCCAATTTCTTTCTATGTGTCTGCCAACACAAGAAAGGCTCTTGAGGCCTAGTACCAGGGCCGGTTCTAGCCAATTTGCTGCCCTAGACGAGATTTTATATGTAAAGAATAAATAAAAAATCTCTACAAAAGACTACACTACAAAAATAGAAACGTATTGACATAGGTGATAGACGTCAAAATGGCTTCAAATGTATTCATTATTGTATGAACATGTTTGAATTGGGGTGTGGACGTCACATCCTCTTGAGGGGTCCGGGGGTATGCCCCCCCGGGAAGATTTTTTTTGAACATTTTAAAGTAAAATGCTTCAATCTGGTGCACTTTGAGCCAGTAGCGTGGCGTGGGAAAAAAATTAGGGGAAGCCAATGATACGTCCTTTCTTTTGGGTCAGGGGTGTGGTGGTCAATGTAATAATGTAACCAGATGAGTGATTACAGCACCCGGTATCATTTTACACACATTTGTATCATGTCCACACGCACTCTCCAGCCGAAACTCTAATAAGCATTCATTCACAAACTAAATCAGGAGACCTTTAACGTTTTACGTCCGATTAGCTTCTTTTTCCCTCGCTGTACACAGCTCCAGTTTGGGCATTGGCCTGTCATCAGATTTGATTTTAGTTGCTGCTGTAGCGGAAGTTTAGTACAATTATTTTTGAGTAAATACTCCAAATCTCCACCCTCCATAATTGCACTTGCTTCAGTTGCTTGCTACTTTCTAACGGCGGTGAGAGTGATGCAGTGACGCTATCTATCTTCTATCGATTAGATTTATGATTAGAAAATTATAAAAGTAGGGTAGACATGTGGATATTATCCGACTGAACAAAACGTGCATTTATCAAACAGGTTTGTTTTCCACTGACCTTATTTCGAGCTATTTTCCAAAATCCTATGGAGAAATCCCATTGCTTTTTTGTCGAGGGAAACCGAGCGCAGCTTACTTCCGGGTTTTAGGACGCGTCACTGCAACACTAAGTTGATGCGATTTGATTGGATTGTGAGGCAAGGGAAGCCAGCCACCTCTGGCTTCCCTTGGCATGGCCCTGACTAATCACAGGTTGGCAGGGGCATGACGTGAGCCTCATCTGATTGGTCAATCCCTCCATTTTTTTTCACCAAGGGAAGCCAATTTCGGCTAGCCTCCTCTCGCAGCAGAGAGTGCAATCTACTGTTTCACCATAACATCTAGAGGGGCGCTGTTTCACTCTTTGTAAAATACTCAATGAGAATGGGGGAGAGACGGGCCGGCAGCAACACACAGCACAGAATTTCCGAAACTAAACTAAGTGTTTTTATTTATTTATTAAAATTATAACTACAATCCGAAAAAACAGGGGAAGCCTGGCTTCCCTTGGCCTCCAGGAGAAAACGCCACTGCTTTGAGCACACAATTACTAGAGACCTGATCTCGGGGGTACAACTCTAAACACCCATATGAAAAAGATCGGTTTACATTTACCTATTGAGGGCTTGCAAGCTACCTACCGGTAGCTCGCGATCGACGTGTTGGAGACCCCTGCTCTAATGGGTCCGACAAGAAAGACAAATAGCGTTAGTTACGCCTATTCCGTCAGCCAATAAATCATAAACTATTTTTTTTTCATTTTCATGGGGGTCCAAAGTCAGAGTTAGGGGGGCACTGCCCCCCCCCAGAACCGCCCCTGGTGACAATGTCTCAAGATTTAGCAAAAATACACCTTCATTGAACGTACAGTAACACAAATACTTCAAATCCACATAACAAACAATCAAAAATGAAAATTATTATTATTTTAATAAAAAATTCTAAGTAAAATAAAAAAAATATATATATTTTTTTCTTTGTTGGGTACCTGGCTGGCGCCCCTTAGCAACGGCGCGCATATTTCAGCAGCGGCGCTGTGCCGCCACTATTTGTATATAGGGGGAACACTAACATATATGTAGTTTAACTATATATATATATATATATATATACAACTTTTTAAGCTCTCATCAATATGCCTTGCTCTTCCAGACACATTTGATGAGATGCCAGAGGCGGCGGCAAAATGGCTCTTTTTGATATTAACCAGTAATAATAATTACATTACATTACATTGCATTTAGCTGACGCTTTTATCCAAAGCGACTTACAATAAGTGCATTCGACCAAGAAGATACAAACTTGAAGAAAACAGAATCATATAAGTACATCAGGTTTCATAGAGCCAAACATTTCAAGTGCTACTCAACTGGCTTTAGGTAAGCCAGTCCTTTATTAGTAAGTGCTTTGTTACTAATTCTATGGCTCGAAGTGGAGTCGAAAGAGATGAGTTTTCAGTCTGGAAGGTGTGTAAGCTATCTGCTGTCCTGATGTCAATGGGGAGCTCATTCCACCATTTTGGAGCCAGGATAGCAAACCCACGTGTTTTTGCTGATGGGAACTTGGGTCCCCCTCGCAGTGCGGGTGCAGCGAGCCGTTTGGCTGATGCAGAGCGGAGTGCACGTGTATGGTGGTAATAATCTTTAATTGTGTGTGTTTGCTGTTCTATTTTCCAGCTTAAAGTTGAAACCACAGATAAGCCGGGAGTCACTGTGAACTTCCGCAAGCTGCTGCTAAACCGATGCCAGAAGGAGTTCGAAAAGGACCAAGTTGACGACGAGATCTTCGAGAGGAAGCAGAAAGAGCTGGATGCTGCCACAGTGGTACAGTACTGCCTAAAAAATCTCAACTTAGGGTCTTTGTTTATGCACAAAAGAAGTGATCTTGGTGTTTTATTTTGTATGTGTGGTGGGGAGTATTTGAAGGTGAACATAAATCCGAGGGAAGCCATTATGAGTTAACAAACTGGCACTTTTAAACCCTTTTAAACTGTAATTCTGGAAAAAATCTTAGTGATACACATAAAAACTACATATTTTGTAAATGGTATTTCACTGTGCACATGTTTACCTTTTTATTGGACATCTTACTTACCCATATCACTTAGGATTATTACTATATTACTATTTTCCTCATAAATATCTTTATTAAATTTATTTTTATTGCACATTTTTCTTGTGTATAAATAAATATTATTTTTGTATTCTGATCTTTTTATTGCACATTCTTCAGTAACCTTTAAAAAATATATTTATCCGTTTCGAAACCCACATTTTACCGGGATAAATGAAATGTTCAGATTTATATTATTCTCCGATTATTCAATCGGCTAACATCTCTTCCATTTCCCCGTGACTTTGTTCCTCCTGCAGCCGGAGGAGAAGCAGCGTCTCACTGAGCAGCTGCAGCGAGAGAAAGACAACGCCCGCAGGCGCTCGATGGGCAACATGAAGTTCATTGGAGAGCTGTTCAAGCTGAAAATGCTCACAGAGGTCATCATGCACGACAGCATCGTGAAGCTGCTGAAGAACCACGACGAAGAGTCTCTGGAGTGCCTCTGCAGACTGCTGTCCACCATCGGAAAGGACCTCGACTTGGAGAAGGCCAAGGTACGAAGTGCATTTAGACTAAACTATTCCTCAATGAGCAATTTCTGCGCTGTCGTTTTTTGTTTTGGAAACAGCTGGTATACAAGAATCCAGATGAAACAAATGTCCCACCTTTGCAAAGAATTGTTTTAACGATCCCAAAGTCTGTGTAAACCATCAAAATGTGAAGTGTTATCATTCTACTTTAACCTATAGAAGTTAACATTCAAACAAACAATTGCAATTGGGTAAAAACATTTTTAACGATTAAAAGGAAGTGTTGATTCGTTTTTAAAATGTTTTGTTTGAGTCAGCTCTACAGACCACGTGCCTACAGTATATGCATGCTGTTGGATCATGTTTTAATTTGTTTTGTGGAAGATGTACTCACCACACTGCTGTGTTTGTTCCTTAGCCTTGTATGGACCAGTACTTTAATAAGATGGAGAAAATCATAAAGGACAAGAAGACCAGCTCCAGGATCCGCTTCGTGCTGCAGGACGTGCTGGACCTTCGACGGGTAAACACTAGCACAACAAGAGTCGTTTTTATTATAGGCTCAGTTAGCTGAGTTTCTTCCCACCTAGTTTCAGCAGAAAGTATTAAAATAATGATTACAACAAAATGCAAAAAATAAATTAAAATATATATAAAATATATTTTAAGATCATGTTTAATCATCTGATTCGTCTCATTGCTGTTTTAGTCTGTGTTCTTCTAATTAGGGTCTACAGTGTGTGCCTATTGAGCTGTTTAGAGCCAAGTTGGACAAAACCCGATCCTGCCCCTCCCTCTCACTGTCTAAGTGAACGGTGACTGTAAAAACTACACTGCGCATGCTCAGAGTATTTTCCTATTTAATGTGTGTGGCAAAAAATAATGACCATAGGGGCATAGAGCTGCCATCCCCACCATACGTCATCTCACATCATTCAGAGCTGATTCGCTGTAAGTACGTGTGCCGCGAAAAGTGTGGTGTGTGAAGAGGAGGAGAGAGACGCGTCCTAAAACCAGGAAGTAAGCTGCGCATGGCTTCCCTCCTCAAAAAAGCAATGAGATTTCTCCATAGGATTTTAGAAAATAGCTCAAAATAAGATCTGTGGGAAACGTACCTGTTCGATAAATGTACGTTTTGTTCAGCCGGATAATATCCACATGTCTACCCTTCTTTTATCATTTTCGAATCATAAATCTATCGATTAGATTTATGATTGACTTTTGAAACTACAAGAACATAAGGAGGACTTTTACAAAAAAGTAATAGAGATTTTTGTCCAGAAGGATAGGCAAATGGACTTCATCTTCAAGTCAAGGTAAGACCACCATTTTATTGAAAATGGGATCTTACTAAGAGAGAACAATTCAATATTTAAATGATACAATTACATTTTTTGGGTATCCTTTTGTTGAACTGTCTGTTAAAATTAATTGAAGCATCAGACAAAAAAAGCTTTTGAAAATAATATTATATTTTGATTTAGGTCAAAATATAATATTTGTAAACCTGAAGAGTCAGAGCCTCGCCAGCCATCAACCTCTCTGCAGAAGCTTATATATAGACATCTAAGTTTTTTGTGCCCCACCACTTTTGAACATATAGAAACGCCACTGCTCCTATCGCATCGCTCTAAACGCTCGAGTTTCACCGCGGCTGCCAGCTGTGTTTACTCGCATCGTTCAAAAGACACGCTGGCTCAGGAGCTACAACTACAACAAAATGAACATATTTGACCGTGATTAAATTGTAATACACGTTTCTAAATGATGCCGAAGTAACAACATACTGATACCGGTTAGTAAAAACCATGAATTAATGCTTTGACAAGTCTGCAGACAGACGGCAGGCGAAAAACCTTTTAAAATGCGTGTTTTCTGAATGAAGATCGCGTCAACCAGGCTAAGCTAACGTTGTATATGCTCCATCCACACTCATAACAACGGCCTACAGACATAAATAAAGCAGCGACTGTATTCTCCATGACACAGACAGTCTGTGGTTTGTACTTGTTTAACTTTTGTACAGTTTCTGAACAGATATGAGGAGCTGTGATCTCTGTGTGCTAACTGCTAACAGCTAACGGCTGATGTTTTCTGGTTGACCGTCAGTAACGGCAGGCTGAGATCCTGACCGCTGATTGGCTTCCGCGAGAACGCGTCACGTGAATTTGACGCCCGAGTTGAAAAAATTGAACTCTCGCGTTTGACGCGGCCCCCTCCAATCGCCTCAATCGCGTGATTCGCGCCGCATCCACCGCTTCATGCTCGCCGTCGGAGCGAATTCGCGTCTATCCGCGTCTCTGCATTGACTTTACATGTAATCGCGTGGCCCCCAAACATCGCATCGCGTCTGGTGTGAACGCAGCATAAGTCAATTTAAGGATGATATAATTTCTTATTAGTAGTTCTGGGTATTGGCGATACAAGCCAGTAAACTATTAAGTATAAAAAAACAATGATCAAAGAACTTAACAAACTACAAGACAAAGCGTTAAACGCATATGACCAGAATATTTTGATCATTCAATTAAAAAAAACATAATACAACATATTAAAAAATAAATACACACATTACAAGTAGTTTCTAAAGAGAATTCTCATTTGTGATTCAAACACAGGCGTTTTTGTGTGTGTGTGTGTGTGTGTAATGAAGCCAGTGCAGTCCAGTTTAAGATTATTTCTCTGAAGGAATGCTGCCCACAGTGTTACAAAACCTCTTTCAGTGTTTAACAAGCTAACATCAGCTGCACAGTCAGCACATTGGCCAAACTTTACTTTGAAAAAAAAACACACACACACACACACACACACACACACACACACACACACACACACACACACACACACACACACACACACACACACACACACACACACACACACACACACACACACACACACACACACACACACACACACACACACACACACACACACACACACACACACACACACACACACACACACTAGAAAACTACAATTCTGCACCTCCTTCTGGCTCTGTTTTCAGGTCATTTCAGAGAGAGGGCGTTTTTATTTGCTGTTTTACAAACGCAGAAGCACGTGCACATCCCTTTTTAGGTCAAAGCTTGATTCAATGAAGGAATATCCTGCAGGAAAAGCTTTTATTCCACCATAGTGTTTGCAGGAATGAATCATAATCCTAGAAATGAGTCAGCATTACTATACACTTCCTGTTTCCTCGTCTAGAAATCAATGGTTTTCTGAACATGTTTCTGTCAGTAAATACAGAACTTGTCATAAACCTTTATATGACTTAGGACAGAGAGGAATCTAACCTCAACCCTCTGTATCCTCTTAGCTGTTGATCTATTGAAGGTTATTATGGAGCTTTTGCCCAATAATGCTAAATAAAAACTGCCTTCGCCAGCTTTAAGAGTGACTAGGATGTGGATGTTTTCATCAGTTACTCCCATGAACACCTTAGTCCCAATAGTGTTAATTTGTCAGCATTAACACTGCTAAATGCCTATTGAATCATCGGTCGAAATTAGAGATACTTAAGTCCAATTGAGTTAATGTATTTAGTGTTTTTTTTAACCTGTTGTATGTAATGGTTATGACAAGTTACAAAGACTAACGGTTCCTGGGTTGTCCAACAGATGGCGCCTGTTGCTTAACAACCGTTTATCAATACGTTGGACTTGAAGCTAGCAACAACCGCGCATTTGAGCTAATTAGCTTATTTCCTAATATCTCCCCACACTAGGTGAGTGTTATGGTTGATACATGTTGAATATACACTGATGTTGTGTTTTGGTGTTGTGAAGAGCTCACTGTT
>JAPTMU010000275.1:50000-123856 GCA_028583405.1 Pogonophryne albipinna
TGCAGGCTCTCTACGCTCTGCAGGCGCTGATGGTGGAGCTGAAGCAGCCGGCCAGTGAGTGACTTCTTAACATCATTTAGAGCAGCGGTGTCCAAACTTTTTTCACCGAGGGCCACGTACAGAAAATATTGGAAGGGCTGGGCCGCTATATATGGCCTCATAAGTTCAGTTATAAGTTTGAGAAATCAATCAAATGTAGGTAAATTATTCCTTTTAAAAGTTGCAGCGGACCTGCAGGGAGTTTGTTCCAGATATTTGGAGCATAAAAACTGAACGCTGCTTCTCCATTGTTAGTTCTGAATGTTGTAGTATGTGTTAGGCTTTATAATTGGTTTAATATGGGAGGCTGTGGCGCAGTGGAATAGTGCGTTGGTGTTGTGATCAGGTTCAAACCCCACTGCAGTCAGCATGTCCCTGAGACACTTCACCCCAAAGTGCTCCTGTGGGGATTGTCCACAGTATTGAGTATGGAAGTCGCTTTGGATAAAAGCGTCTAACATGTGATGTAATATAGTTTAAATAGTCAATGAGTAATGTATTCACGTCTCTCGTGTTTCCACTCTCCTTCAGACCTGCTGCGGATGTTCTTCGACAGCCTTTACGACGAGAACGTGATCAAAGAAGAAGCTTTCTACAAGTGGGAGTCGAGCAAAGACCCGGCGGAGCAGCAGGGGAAAGGCGTGGCTCGAAAGTCCGTCACCGCCTTCTTCACGTGGCTCCGAGAGGCCGAGGATGAAGACGAGTCCGACAACAGCTAGAGGAGGAAGACGCTCCGTGGAGGATTCAGAAGAAAAAACCCTGAATCGGCAAAATCCTTCTGCATAAACAGAAACACACAAAAGCAAGAAAAAAAAAAATTCTTCAACTGGGAGAGATTGTATTACGGATCGAACACTCGATCAGTTATTGTTTTTGGTTTCCTTTATTTTATTTGTTCCCTTTTTTGCGCAACTGAATGTCTTTTTTGGAAATAAATACAGGATGAAAAAGAGCGAGAGAAAAGCCGCGAGAGAAGACGCCGTTTCCTTCAGTATTTCTTTGAAGTTAACCTGGTTTTTTCAAACGTCTTTTTTTCCCTCGCCACGGTCAAACACTATTCAAGACACTTTGCTTAATGACTGATATATTAAAAAAAAAAAAAAAAAACTTTAAAAGGCTGTTCACATTTATATTTTTGATGACTTCATCGTGTGACCGGCAGCATCACATCGATCGGTGTTGGATCTACACGACCAAGCGCTAGTGTAGACGGTTAGCTTTCCCTTTCATCTTGCGTTGGATGGTTGGAGTGAGTGTTTTGTAATAAAATAAAAAACTGGAAGAGATGATAAAGATTGTTGCCAATAAAAGAAGAAAAATGTCTTCCTTTGCTTTTTATTAAGACTCTTGAATCCTAAACACTACGATCACTTCTGTTGTATATTATCACTTTGTTTTATGTACGTTTTTTTCTCATAATGTGGGCTTTTTTCAAAAAAATCACAAAATTCTCACTTTTTCCTCAATTCTCACTTTTTCTCAAAATCACAAAATTCTCACTTTTTCAAAATATCTGTTAATGCATTTTCTGAATCTGAGGAGTTTTCTCATCCCTATGATTTAAGAAAAATTGATAACATGTACTCTAAAGTCAAGGGAATATATTTGCTTAGCTTTTTTTCAAATGTGTTTACTAAAATGCAAAACAACTTAAACAAACCAACAGAACATCTGATAATATTAATGGATTTTATTTATTGAGCGCTTTTCTTGAAACTCAACACTTTACAAAGTAAAAATTCATAAAAACAACACTTATAAAACACAACATTAAAGGTCCCATGTCATGGCCATTTCTACTGATCATAATTCCATTGTTGAGGTCTACTAGAATAGATTTACATTGATCAATGTTCCAAACTCACATTGGTTTCTCAAACAGCATCTCTGTATAGTCTGTATTCACTTTTTGTACACGGCTTGTTGGAGCTCCTGCCCCCCCCCCTCTCTGTGAGCCCACTGTGCTCTGATTGGTCAGCTCGCCCACTCTGTTCTGATGAGTCCACCATCATTACAGCGGAACATCAGTGGTTATGTGTTACAATGGCGTTTGTTAGCAACCAGGAAATGACACCAGTAATGACAAACAGATGAGAATGCTGCGTTGGGTCTGGGTGCCGTGTTGGCGGGACGTTGCGGGGCTCGCTGATCCGCCCTTTGAGGCTCGAGGAGCGGACAGTGTGAGCTGGATTACTGGTGTTGTTTCCTGGTTGCTGCGTGGGGTCTGCAAGACAGCGAGACACCGCGGAGCTCAGCCTGAGCACACACTGTGCGGAAATCCGCAGAGCTGCTACGTCACTACGACCAGGAAGAAAAAAATGGAAAAAGAAAAATGTCCAACGAGAAGTTCTGGGAAAGCATCAGAGGTTGCGTTAACCGAATATTTTACTTGGGGCGGATACATTCATCCAGGATATCAGACAGCCGTTTTTTTTCTGAGAGCACCCAAAAACCGGGTTTCCGAAATCGTGCAGACGGTAGTCTGAAATGGATGGATGAATATTTTCCGTCTGACACTTAGTGTTTTTTCGAAAACATTTTAAAACTTCATTTTTGATTATTTTAAGATATAATTAACCGTTTTCTTCGCTTTTTTCTTCTTTCCACGGGTGGGGGTGCATGACAGGCCGCCTATGAGCTCCCAAATTTGGCCTGGAACCTCCAGGATTTGTGGGCTAAGCTCCATAAACTGACAAAATCACCCAGAAATGTCACTTTGCTAGCCCAAAAATATATAATACAAATACATTTAAATAGTAAAAGGTACAGTTGAGCTCCGCATTACCCAGAATTTGATTTATATAGCACCATGATAGTGATTACAAATAATTTTCGTGGGAAAAAGTGTCAAAACGCCTGATTAAAGCATATACAGTACAGGACCCCAGTGAGCTCCAGACTATGTGTATTGTGTTAAGGAACCATATTAATGATAAAATAAATCATTTAAAAGCAAAGATAATGATTATAAATCCTTTTTAGGGAGACAATTGTGGAGAGGAGCCTGAAAATGAGACTCACAGAGACCCAGGGACCCACACACCCAGGGCACACCACCCCCCGCCCCCCCTCTATTACCCAGGGAACAGGGCTCTGATGTGGGCTAAAGTATTGTTAGAAACTGCTCAATCTGTTCATAATGCTGGCAGCAGGGTTACTGCTGTTAGCAGGGTCTGAGACTCACAGAGACCCACGGGACTCATATGCTGTGAACAGTGGTGTGAATAGCTCCATGCAGCAGATGGCTCTTCCACCCAGACTGTGCCCAGAGAACAGGCTATTTTAGAGCACAGGAAAGCAGCTTGAATTGTGCGTGAACATTGTTTAAATAGTCTGACACTTCCAGGGCACTTGACAGCACTTTAGAACCCAGGAAAGCACCTTCAATCATGGGTACATGAGTCTTAAAAGTACATTAAACTGTTTTAATTTGAGTGTCCATTTGACTGCATAAACTGACGGTCAAATGGCTGTCCATTTGACCGTCAGTTTATGTCGTCAAATGGACAAGAAGAGAAAAACTGCAAATTAAACTGTTAGCAGGGTCTCAGACTCACAGGCACATATGCAGAGATCCAGGGTGATGCACATCACTTTTTAAGCCAGGAATAAGTGGATGAAACGCGGGCAGAAGTGGTGTGAATAGAGGGAGAGACACCCACTGTACACACACACACCAATGTTACCCGGATAAAAGTCTTATAAACATGGGTGCATTAATGTTAAAATTCGGGGAAACTGTTTTAATTCAGGACAGACACATCCAGGGGGAGAAGATACAATTTTTACCCGCAAATAGTGTTTGAAACACGGGTAGATTAATGTCAAAAAGTCGGGCAAAATATTGAATTAAAATATTTACAGACATCACAGGTCCATCACACTTGGTATATTTGCAATATGTAACCGTTGGAACACACCCACAAAGTTTGGGGGTCGTGCCCCCTTGTTTACCATATTAACCTATTTATCAGCCATAATATCATTGTTTTCAGACTTAAAAACAGTTTTATACATTTTCAAAAATGATGTTGGAGCTCCATCTATTGTAATTTGAACGTATTACACTTGTGTCCAAATGAATACTTTTCTTGTCAGTTTGGGTGCAATAAACTGATAGGCAATTTGAGTATCATGTCCATTGAGACGCATTAAGCCATTTCGTCATCAGTTCCAATGTTAATTCTGTCCATTTGACACCATATTCCCTTACACACCTCCAGAGTCAACATTTGTCAGAGTAACTTTTTTGAGAACCAGAGAAAAGGGGTAAAAATTAGAAAATGTATCCCAAAATAGTGCCTCATAACGCGGGTAGAGTCCCCTGTCAACTCCCCTTGCATTCCTCCAGAGTCACATTTGGAGTGAGAACCAGGAGAAAGGGGGGGGAAATGAACAAAAAGTATCCGAAAATAGTGCATCATAGATGTTGCAGAGTGAGGCTTATGAGTTTGACTCTAGTATCGCATCGGTGACTCTGTTAACACATGTGTTGATGCATCTTATCATGGCCAATTTGGCTGCTCCAAGAGCCCCAAAAGACGGACTAATGATGCAGCATGTCTCCATAACTTGGGCACAGGTATTTCACACCTACAGGAGAGAGACCGCGAAAACCACCTCTCTGTGGCCCCTCACAGACCACCAAAGGACAGACTACAGACCTCCAACATGTGTCCCTGAAATGGGGACTCTGTTTATTTCACACTTCCGGGAGAGACGACGGGTAAATCCCCTCTCTTTCCCGGCTCACAGAGCCCCGAAGGACGGACTAGAGACCTCCAGCATGTGTCCCTGAAATGGGGACTCAGGTTATTTCACACATCCAGGACAGAGACCGGGGAAATCTGGATCTTGGTGATGCTTGATATTGTCAGCCAGGGCAGTGAAGGTGACGGCTGTTTCTAGCCCAGCATCAGCCCAAGCCCTCTTCAAGTGAGCGTTCAGGTTCTTGGAGGCGTACGTCCCCGTTGTGAAAAGGAAGAATTCGTTCTGACGACCCGACAAGCCCTCTTTTATCCCCATCCACCACATGACCCAGCTAAACTCCTTCACTGTAAGCACCAGCTGTGCTTCGCCAAATGTCTTCGCAGTCTTGTGATCCTGCACGTGGATGATGTAGCCCTCAGCAGTGCCCCTTCTGTCCGCCTCAAAGACCTCAGTGTTGGTCATGTTTGCGTACACACCCGGACGGTGGCCATACAGGAGGCTCCAATGGAGGGTTAGATAGTCATATAGCAGGTACTGGGTGATTGAGGTCGGATTGCTAGCCATCAGGTCAAGGAGATCAGGGATGCGCTTCTCAGTGGCCGCCATGGTGGCGAGAAGCTCCGCCTGGCTCGGCAGACGATCCAGCTTGTTCCTTTTCACCTTAAACTGATGGACAGTGACAGACTTTTTCAAGTCGTTCATGTTGGCTGTCACCTCTCTGATGATGTGGGTCATATCAGACTGGGTGAGCCTGCACCCCCGGAGCTTTGACTCAGACAAGTACCTCAGGAAATGGTTCACATTCTTCAGGAACAACAGCGATGTTGTGACTGCCCGGCCCGACTTTGAAATATACTCGCTCCAGCCACAGACCCTCTTCGTGTCTTTTAGGAACAGCCAGTCTGACAGCCGGTTAACACCATGGGCCATGAATATGAGGAAGTTCTTTATCCAGCTGACCTTGGACAGACAATTTTCTTTCCTTTTTACTGTCGGTGCGACACCCTCACAATGATCCCTGTATGTCTGAATGTACGTCTCCATCAGTGGCGGCGCTAGTGGGTGGCTACTTGGGCTCAAGCCCCGGATGTTTTCTGAAAAGTCCCGGATGTTTCACTTGAAAACGTCTTGGGAGTAATGTGCAGTACCGGAGTCCACCAGAGAGGCAGCCACTGTGGGACATTAGCCTGCGTACTGTGTAGCCTGCCCTGAAGTAGAAGTGATCCTTCCTAGTGCCTGATGAGTTTTAAGCTAATAGCCTATACAGTTATGGATATTAGAAAGTTATTGTCATTGAAGCAGGCGCCACAAGCTGCAGCAGCAGCAGTATCAGCAGCTGACAACAATGTCATCACCAGCAGTGAAGAAATGGATGATGTTTCATGTTTGTTAATCTAATGGTGATATCTGCACTCTGGCTGACTGAGTAAGAAGTGAAAAAGAGTGATGTAACGTTAATGTTATAGCTAGTAAACATGGAGTAACCACACTAAGTATACCCTTATATGTTAGTATGTATACAGAACATGACTAAAAATTATCCTAAGATGTAACGTTAACCCTTCATACCTCAGTCTACTTTTAAGACACTAAAATAACGTATTCCATTTTGTATTTTGTTTTCGCGCGTGGAATTATACCGGCTCTCGTTTCAGTACACATAACAACAGAACTGACAGGCAACCCTCTGAATCAGACTCCGATTGGCTGTGACTGCATCCACTCAGAGTGTCCGATTCAGAAACGTGACTCTTACTGTTACGGTGTATGTTGGAAGCAGGACCCAAATGCAGATATAAACTGAAAAAACTCCTTTATTTCAAGGCTAGGATATAAACAAAGACAAAACAGAACACTCACCGACGAACTAGTCATGACACAAGACGAACCGACAAAGACAGACAGAAAAACCAGAACTTAAATACACACAAGACTAATCACACAAACAAGACACAGGTGAGGAGGGAGGAGAAAACACAGGGACACCAGGTGAACACAATTGGGTAAATTAGACACACCAGGGAAACTAACGACAGGGAACCACAGACAGATTTAACAAGACACAACGCAGACAGAAACAGGCAAGACAGGAGGTGAAGACCTTTCAAAATAAAACATGAAACAAAAGACAGAAAAAGCAAGACAAAATACAATACAGACAGATAGTGACACTTACACTCTTTACGTCACAAACAAAGATGGTGGATGAGAATAGATCTAATAAAACGATAAGCAATGCGCCAGAATCAAGGTGAGACTATCCGCATCCTTTAAAACTCTACGCACGTTCGTTTCACCTTAATAAGTAAACGACTATTTGAGTGAGTTAAGGCATTAGTTTGCTTCATTAAAGGGTGTTAATGAGTGTTCTCCAGTGCCTTTTGTCCGCTCTAAGGTGTTATTAAGGTAGGGTTAATGTTGCTCTCAAAGTGCACCAGATTGATGCTTTCAACTTCAATATTTTAAAAAAAAATCTTCCCGGGGGAACATGCCCCCGGACCCCCGAGAGGAGGCGCCGACCCCCCTAAAGGATGTTCGGTCCACCCCCCACTTATAAAAAATAGCCACTGTACTGTGTTTTTTTTCCCTTCTACGTTGAAAATGTTGACGGAGAAGTGGAAAAGTGTCCGGGGCAGGCTGAGCTTTTTCGAGCCCCTTCTGTCTGCTTCTCCGTTGTCACTTTTTCGAATTGTGCTACCTCCAAGACAGAGACCGCAAAAAGCACCTCTCTGTAGCCCCTCACAGACCACCAAAGGACGGACTAAGTAGCTCCAGCATGTCCTCCCTCACAGTGGCACTCTGCTTATTTCAGACTTCCATGAAATACACCGGGAAAACCACCTCTCTGTGGCCCTTCACAGAGCCCTAAAGGACGGACTAAGTAGCTCCAGCATGTCTCCCTCACATGCGCACTTCCATAACCTTGCACACCGTGAGACCCCGGGCCCCCGGACTTAAGCACTCCCCCACGGACTAAACCCATATGATCACACACTCCAGAACCTCATGCCACTGGTAAACCTAAAAGGGGGGTGGATTTTGAGGTGCTTTACCGTCCGCCCATCGGCATCCATATTCGGCCTTCTTCACGGCACCCCCCCTGTGCTGGAGGTTCACACTTTAACTTTGTTGTCATATTCGTCTTTCCACGGGTGGGTGCGCCTGGCAAAGCTGTGTACCCAAACTTAAGCACTCTCACTCTGACTAAACACATAAGGACATCCGGGTAAGACCTTAGTGCCCCTGGTAAACCTTGCGAATCCACGTCGTAAATGAGCTCAGTAATGTACTGCACAACATCACATGGGTAAATGAACTCCGTAATGCCCTGCAAAATCACGTTTGGTTTATTTCCAAAAAGCCAGGAAAATACACCTATCTCCGTCATGTCCTGTAAAATATCATTCTTTGTTTATTTCCATCATTCAGGCAAATACACATATCTTTGTCCGCTCCAGAAGCAGAGTCGAACCCGCAGTTTGGAGGAATCGACCGCCAAGCACTGGCACATGGACCCGGGAGGGGGCCCTCAGATGGCGGGTCACATTTGCTGATACCGCAGCTGACGGCTGGACACTAGCCGTAGAGGAACACCCGGGCGGGACCAGGCAGTTCCCTCTTTGCAGACAAGCATATGTGGTTGTTACGCAGGATCAAACAGGTAGCCTGTGATGAAGTAGGGTCGGCCCTATATCATGTGAAGCCACCGAGCCGTGGTCCCCGAGGGAACCGGTGCCCGGAGCAAGGCCAATTGCTGAATGCCGCAAGCCGACTAAGGCCGCTATGCAAACAGTGGAGGATTAGAGAAACAGATGTTTGCCTGGCACTCCGCGGCGAAGTGGGGAGGTGGAACTTCCACCCCGCTGTCTTGGAAACGCTTCATATTGGTCGGCCGGCAGGTAAGAGACATTGCAGGGTTACCCCCACGCAGCATACCCTCCCGGCCATCAGTCGAACCCGCAGTTTGGAGGAACCAACCGCCAGAGCACCGGCACGTGGACCCGGGGGAGAAGACCCTCCGTTTGCGGGTCGCGTTTGCCATTCAATCAGTGAGGTCAGAGGAGAAGAACCCGCAGTTCGGAGGAACCGACCACCAGAGCACCGGCATGAGGCCGGGCCGGCGGAGGCCCTCCGATGGCGGGTCGCGTTTGCCATTCGATCAGTGAGATCAGAGGAGAAGAACGCAGCAAAAATTGACAAAATCCGTTAATGTACGGGTGAGTTGGGGGGGGGGGGGGGGGGAACGGCTGGACGAAGGCCGTGGGGGGGCACCCGGGACCTGGCAGTGCCCCCGGTAGAAGGAACCGGGTTGAAACGGGCCAAAACAGAAAAAATGTAAAAGAACCAGTCAAAAGGGTTGAAAATGAAAAAAGTATCTGAAAATAGTGCCTCATAAGGCGGATAGAGTCCCCTGTCAACTCCCCTTGCATTCCTCCAGTCAGAAAAAAGTCTGAGTTAACTTTTGGAGATCCATAAAATAGGGGTGAAAATAAAAAATGTATCCGAAAACAGTGCCTCATAAGGCAGGTAAAGTCCCCTGTCAACTCCCCTTGCATTCCTCCAGTCAGAAAAAAGTCTGAGTTAACTTTTGGAGATCCATAAAAAAGGGGTGAAAATGAAAAAATGTTTCCGAAAATAGTGCCTCATAAAGGTAGAGTCCCCTCAAACTCCCTAACATTCCTCCAGAGACCAGTTCAAAAACTTAAAGTTTTGTAAGAACCAGGCTGGGGGGTCTCCAGGCAAACAAATCTATCCGAGCCAGAGTGCACATGGAGCGGATACATTCTTCCATGATATGAGACAGCCGTTTTTTTTCTGAGTCCTCTCAAAAAACGGGTTTCTGAAATCGTGCGGACAGTAGTCTGAAATGGATGGATGAATATTTTCGACGGCGAAGGGGACATTTTTTTCCCCTTCTCCATTGAAAATGTTGCAACGGGGGACTGGAAAAGTGTCCGGGGCTTCGGCCCGAAGCGCCGAAGGGTTGAGCTTTTTTGAGCCCCTTCTCTGTTGGCACTTAGAAGTTTTTTCAACAATTTCTTAAAACTTCATTTTTTATTATTTTAAGAAATAATTGACCATTTTCTTTGCTTTTTTCTTCTTTCCACGGGTGGGGGCACATGGCAGGCCGCCTATGAGCTCCCACATTTGGCCTGGAACCTCCAGGATTTGTGGGCTAAGCTCCATAAACTGACAAAGTCACCCAGAAATGTCACTTTTATAGCCCAAAAATATATAATACAAATACATTTAAATAGTAAAAGGTACAATTGTGCTCCGAATTACCCGGAATTTGTTTTATATATCCCCATGATAGTGAATAAAAATCATTTTCATGGAAAAAAATGTTAAAACGCCTGATTAAAGCATATGCAGGACCCCAGTGAGCTCCAGACTATGTGCATTGTGTTAGGGAACCATATTAATGATAACATACATCATTTAAATGCAAAAATAATGATTACAAATCATTGTTAGGGGGACAACTGTGGAGAGGAGCCTGAAAATGACTCTCCAGCACCCGGAGAAGCAGGGTGTGAGACTCACAGACACCCACAGAGACCCACAGAGACCCAGGGACCCACACACCCAGGGCAAGCCCCCCCCCCCCTCTATTACACAGGGAACAGGGCTCTGATGTGGGCGAAAGTATTGTTAGAAACGGCTAAATTTGTTCATAATGCTGGCAGCAGGGTCACTGCTGTTAGCAGGGTGTGAGACTCACAGAGACACAAAGAGACCCACAGAGACCCAGGGACTCATATGCTGTGAAAAGTGGTGTGAATAGAGGGAGAGTGGAGCCAGAGAGCTCCATGCCGCAGATGGCTCTTCCACCCAGACTGTAGCCAGAGAACAGGCTGCTTCACAGCACTTTAGAACCAAGGAAAGCAGCTTGAATTATGGGTGAACATTGTTTAAATAGTGTGACACTTCGAGGGCACTTGACAGCACTTTAGAACCCAGGAAAGCAGCTTGAATCATGGGTACATGAGTGTTAAAAGTGCATTAAACTGTTTTTCTCTTCTTGTCCATTTGACTGCATAAACATACGGTCAAATGGAGTTCATTGTTAGTAATTCTATCGCTCGAAGTGGAGTCGAAAGAGATGAGTTTTCAGTCTGCGCCGGAAGGTGTGTAAGCTTTCTGCTGTCCTGATGTCAATGGGGAGCTCATTCCACCATTTTGGAGCCAGGATAGCAAACCCACGTGTTTTTGCTGATGGGAACTTGGGTCCCCCTCGCAGCGAGGGTGCAGCGAGCCGTTTGGTTGATGCAGAGCGGAGTGCACGTGCTGGGGTGTACGGTTTAACCATGTCCTGGATGTAGAAAGGGCCAGATCCATTCGCAGCATGGTACGCAAGTACCAGTGTCTTGAAGTGGATTCTAGCAGTTACCGGAAGCCAGTGAAGGGAGCGGAGGAGCGGCGTGGTGTGGGAACATTTAGGAAGGTTGAAGACCAGACGAGCCGCTGCATTCTGGATGAGCTGCAGAGGTCGGATGGCACATGCAGGTAGACCAGCCAGGAGGGAGTTGCAGTAGTCTAGGCGTGAGGTGACGAGAGCCTGGACCAGAACCTGCGTGGCTTTCTGGGTCAGCTGGGGACGTATCCTCCTGATGTTGTAAAGCGTGTATCTGCAGCAACGGGTTGTAGCAGCGATGTTTGCAGTGAAGGACAGGTTGTTATCTAGGATCACACCCAGATTCCTTGCAGTCTGAGTCGGGGAAACAACAGAGGTGCCGATGTTGATCGTCAGGTCAAGAGTGGGACAATCTTTTCCCGGAAGGAAAAGCAGTTCAGTCTTGTCAAGGTTGAGCTTGAGGTGATGAGCAGACATCCACTGAGAGATGTCAGCTAGACAAGCAGAGATGCGTGCGACGACCTGGGTCTCTGAGCGGGGAAAGGACAGAATTAATTGGGTGTCGTCAGCGTAGCAGTAGTATGAAAAACCATGCGGGCTAATGACTGATCCGAGCGAGTTTGTGTACAGGGAGAAGAGGAGGGGACCAAGAACAGAGCCCTGAGGGACCCCTGTAGTTAATTGACAAGGGTCGGACTCTGACCCTCTCCAAGTTACCCTGTAGGTACGGTCTTTGAGGTATGAGGTGAGGAGGGAAAGTGCAGAGCCTGAAACTCCAAGTTCTTGGAGAGTGCGAAGGAGGATCTGATGGTTCACCGTGTCGAATGCAGCAGACAGGTCCAGCAGGATGATGACAGAGGAGAGGGATGCTGCTTTGGCAGTGTGCAGTTCCTCAGTGACAGCAAAGAGAGCAGTTTCTGTGGAGTGACCTGCCTTGAAACCAGACTGGTGCGGATCCAGAAGGTTGTTCTGATGGAGATAACAGGAGAGTTGTTTAAAGACAGCGCGTTCAAGTGTTTTAGACAGGAACGGGAGGAGAGAGACAGGCCTGTAGTTTATAACATCAGACGGGTTGAGAGTGGGTTTCTTTAGGAGAGGGTTTACTCTTGCCTCCTTAAGACTATTTGGAAAGTGACCAGAAGTTAGAGAAGTGTTGATGAAATGGGTGAGAAACGGTAGAATATCAGGAGTGATAGTCTGAAGGAGGTTTGAAGGGATAGGGTCCAGAGGACAGGTGGTAGGGCGGGCAGAGGTAATGAGGGTAAGAACCTCACTTGGAGAGAGAGGGGAAAAGGAGGTTAGTGTGTGGGTGAAAGGAGGGTCTGGTGACCCAGCGGTGAGTAAAGGTGAGTCAGAAAAAGAAGAGCGAATATCATCAACCTTTTTTTCAAAGTGGTTAACAAAGTCGCTTGACAGAAGTGAGGAGGGGGGAGGGGCTTTGGGTGGGTCCAAGAGGGTGGAGAAGATGGAAAATAGTTTTTTGGGATTGGAATAGGAAGATTGGATCTTATCTTGAAAGAAAGTGCTTTTTGCCTGTGAGATGGAAGCAGAGAAAGAGGAGAGGAGAGCTTGATAGGTTAGGAGGTCGTCACGGTGTTTGGATTTCCACCGTTTCCGCTCTGCTGCCCTAAGGACGGTTCTATTAGCACGCAGTGCGTCATTTAGCCAGGGAGCAGGAGGGGACTGACGAGCCGCAACATGATTGCAGCGTACACACACACACACACACACACACACACACACACACACACACACACACACACACACACACACACACACACACACACACACACACACACACACACACACACACACACACACACACACACACACACACACACACACACAGTATTGTGTGAGGTTCCAGGTTGAATTGAGGAGAATATTTGTAATGTTCAGAGGTTGTTAAGTTTAATATTCATGAGAATATTTGTCATTGATCAAATGATAATAAACAAACATTAGCATAAAGCATATTGTCCACTCATATGTTGATAAGAGTATTAAAAACTTGAAAAATATCTCTCTAAGGAACATTTAGAACAGATAAAAAATGTGTGATTAATTTGCGATTAATCGCGATTAACTATGGACAATCATGCGATTAATCGCGATTAAATATTTTAATCGACTGACAGCCCTAATAAATATATATATATTGGAGGGCTGCGCCTTATCGCCCCCTATGGGCCAGCCGCCACTGAGTATAATATAATAATTGGCTATAACTGTACCCACGCACAGCTTAGTTACTGACCACTCTACCAGAACATTCTGAATCGAAGGCAGAATGCGGAGAAGACTTTTAGAACTGCAACAAAGGATGAACCAGAACTTGGACCGCATTTTGGACCATTCTGAAGAACGTCAAAATCCTCAACAGGACGGAGAAAGCCTTGTGCAAAGGTAGCCTATGTCATGCTAATAACAGATCAATTTGAGCTAATCAAATGTCCATAAACAGAACACATATGGAGCTAACTCTGGGTCTGAGGTTTTGATACTGCACTTTGAAAAGTACAATGATTAATTCAAATTAAAAATAGGTATTTGAAAAGTGTGATGGAAACTTCTGGATCAATGGAGACTCTGAGAGACACGGGAGAGGAACTTTGATGGCAACACTGATGGTTTATTTGGTGCGTCGGCCGGAGAATTCACAAGAAATGTGCTGAAGATCTCTAGCCCAGACCCATGTATTTAGCTAGTTCTGAGAGAATAATCAACATTGTGCATAACAAGATAAAGCACAATAACACCTCTATCAGCTGATGCCAACAGGCAGGAACAGGGAGACAAAACACTGAGAGCACAGCAGCCAAGGCTGCAGGTGCCTCTGCTCCTGTTCCTTGTGTCCCCTTGTCAGTGTTAGTTAATTTTACTTTTGTCCTACTAACTCGCCTGCTGTTAGAATAAACAGTTTTTTTACGAGACTATGTCTCAGGGCTTCTTAACATTTCTGAAACTATTAATGTTCCATACCCTTTTAACGCTAAGAAACTCCGCTAACTGACAATGTGAACCATTTTTAGCTAAAAGAAACACAAGAGTAATACCAAGCCTTTGAATTAGCATGGAGCGAAAAAATGCTAACTAATGCTAACGGATTTTGCACAGCACTCACGGTAGAAATGCCCTTATTACTTATCGTAACTGCACAAACAAGATATACGATTTAAAGCTGAGACTCCACAGATTCCAGACATATAATATCATCACTGTACGCCCCCGAATTGCGGAGCTATCAGCCAGAAAAGAGAACGTAAACAACATCCGGTTTCAAAAATATTACAATAATTTCGTCTTACCTTTTTTGATTTGTGATCAAAAGTTGTGTTCACCGGAATAAAAACGCCGCTCAAGGTTAATCCAATGTCTTTGTGTCACGTAGAAATGTTGACTGATAATCCTTCATCATATTTATGGCAATATACTGGGTATAAAATGTTGCCGTCCAGGCGTGCACTTTCAGATATGCTTTGTTCGCTTCTCTATTACGTCCGCTATGGTAATTTTTACGTTGATTTGGGAACTGCCCATCGATTCTATTGGTTCTGATGGTTAAGAAAAAGGTGTAAATCACACGAATCGACCAATGGGTTCCAGAGATATGGTCCTGCGTAAAGTATAAATAATGCCAGCCAGTTTAAGTACTTTACGCAGGCGGCTTCATTTATTGTTTACTACTCACAGCAGGCATTACAGCAGGACCCAGAGCACACGGAGCACAGAGCGGACAGCAGATAACGGAATTACAGTTTTATTGCTTATAGATTATCAGAACATTTCAAAGGGGACACAGCCCCATTGGATATTAACCTATGGATTAACTACATCATCGTTTTTATCGTTTTAATGCCATTGAAGACCAGTTTAGACCAGGCAAAGAGGAAGGTAAGCCATTAGCCTAGCACATGCTAGTACCTAGCTCCACTTGTTTTGATGTACGTTTTTGTTGATAACGTCGCAAGTTTGTATCTTTCAGTGTTGAGGTGGGCACCGTTAGATTCTGTGTCTTTACGATCATAAACGATGTGTTGGATGTGCAGCTAGCCTAGGATAAGTAATAAGGGAGCTAGGAGTGATTTTCGGTGCAGTAATAGGTTAGCATTTTTCGCTCGGGGCTAATTCAGATGCTCACTGTTAGCATTGTGTTTTTTTTGAAAAAATAAATGAAAAAGATCAGTTAAATGAGTTTTTCCCGTTATATGGATATAAAATATTCATAGTTTATTAAATAGTAAGGTTCCTTAGACGTTGTTTCCTGCAAATGACGCGATTTCGGTCCGTGGGGCCTATAAGTGCTATATAAATAAACTTGCCTTGCCTTGCCTAAGAGGATAACAGAGTATGTTCTTATATATATATATTTTTTTTTTTCACAACAGTTGTATTTGGATGGAATGAATACCTATAGTGAAAATTGAAAGTAATAAAATGATTTTTACAGTGAAAAAGTTCAAATGGAACTGATGGTTCCCAAATTACCCAGAGGTGAGTCCGCCTGGACTTTATTTTTCTAAACCTCTCTAAAAAGGTCAAATATAACTTGTTTTGCATCAATCTTGATACAGGGTACTTATTATATGTTATAGTTTAGATTCCTAAAGCTTTTAGTCTACTAACCCATCATTCAAGGGTGGTTTTTACTATAAGTAATGTTTTTCTTTTAGGCGGACATTAGAATTTACATGTTTTTACTATGTTCCATCTGAATTTACTTTAAAATAAAAACATCTATATTGATTCTGACACTTCTACATCCAACTCACAGATGTAACCTTGCTTTGAGAGAAAAGATGATTAATTTACCCCTTTTAGCAGTGAAGATATAGTCTTTGTTGTGTTAGTGGCATTTTCGAGCCTGAAACCTGAAAAACAGGCTCAGGGCTTAAGAGGTTAAATACATTTAATTCAAGCTAAGATACATTAGCTAGTTAGTGCTCTTACCTGTGTGCCTCCTTCAAACAGCATTATAACCAGACTGTATCTTAAAATGATAAGTACGAGTTATAGCTTGATTTTAGATAAACAATTCAAAAGACAAAATCAACTAAATGTATTGAAAGACCAATCTTTATTTTAAGGTGCCTTTTCTTTAAACCTTCAGATGTGAGATATTAGTTATGCAGTAATAGTATTGACAATAAAAAAATACTGAGCAACTTCAGTTGAGTTAACTTTATATTTCATATTGTCTAAAAAGCATTTATTACACATTTCCCCCCCTCTCATATTCACAGTGTGTACCAATTGAGACTGTATTTCCCGTCAGGTGTCATCTCTCTAACCGGAGTACTGTTTTGGATGAAGCGGCTCCAGCACAAACATTACAACATCAGATTCCCCAATAGTAGGTGTAGCAGTACGTACAGCAAGTTGCATTACATAGATTGTTTTGAACACACCTTCAAAACAGCATTGTGATTATATTACTGGATGGAAACTGAAAGCACGGGAACATTAATAAACTACATAACAGAAAGTATGAATAACAATAATGAAGTTGTGACTGTAGAAATGTTTATACTTTATATTATTTACTGTAAATGTTTAATTTAGATTTGATTATTATAATTATTCTTTATATCTATCTATCTATCTATCTATATAAATCTCACAATGGGGTAGGTTACAGGAACTTTTCATCAACAGATTGTTTTAGTCTGGCTTAACTCTTCACTGATTGGTTACACACACTTTAAATGTACTGGCTATACAAAACAGAAGGTTGGGCTCATTATCATATTAAAAAATGCCCGTTTTTTAGGCGAGAAAAACGCCCGTTTTTACAAAAAAATGGGCGGAATAGTGGCATATTGGGCTTTCCATACCCGCGAGGGTTTAATGTGAGCGCCATGGTCATTTTATGTTCGTGTAAAAGCACATTTTTCACTCGCGCGCTAAAATATTGACCCAATTCTGGCTCCATAAACTGGCTCATTGCAAAGAAGTAGACAGGGTTGGGAGAGAGTGAAGAGAGAGAGAGAGGTTCCAGTTTGTTGTGTTGAGAATATTCAGGAGAATATTTGTCATTATTCCAATGATAATAAACAAACATTTGCATAAAGAATATTTGTCCACTCATATGGTGATAAGAGTATTAAAAACTTGACAAATATTCCTCTAAGGTACATTTAGAACAGATACAAAATGTGCGATTAATTTGCGATTAACTATTTTAATCGACTGACAGCCCTAATATATATATATACATACATAAACCAAAGGAAGGCCAATACGGGTAGCTGCTCTCAGGAGGGAGTCCAGGAGAAAAGAGAGAAGGAAAGTAGCCTTTCGCTCAGAATCTGTGTTACCTTCAAGGACAAGGGGAAAAATGTACAGGTAACAAAACAGAGGACTAGACTTCAACTGTCACACACACTCCACAAGGTTTAGCCTCAGCTCAAGTTGAGCTTTCTGTAAAGATACGGGTCCAGCTCTCGGAGAGCATTGATCAGAACCCTGCTGGCTGCAGCTCCTTTATTTCGCACCGCGTCCACCACCTCTCGTGCTCCGTCATTTTTGGGTTTGATTCTGGCTGACGTCATTTCAGATTCACTGATCACTTCAGACTCAAAGAGTTTATCCAGAAGGTCGTTCAGGACAGTTGGAGTCACTCCTCTAATGAACTCTGTCCGAACTGAGAGCAGCCTCTGGTCTGCTGGGACTCTGCTCTCTGCTGAGACTCTGCTCTCTGCTGGGACTCTGCTCTCTGCTGAGACTCTGCTCTCTGCTGAGACTCTGCTCTCTGCTGAGACTCTGCTCTCTGCTGAGACTCTGCTCTCTGCTGAGACTCTGCTCTCTGCTGGGACTCTGCTCTCTGCTGGGACATTTCTCTGGGACAATGCATGTCTTGGACCTGGTAGATAAACAGGGAAAATACTTTTGTTAACCAACAATCACATTAAACAGATCTCTTAAAAATTCAAGTAACTCGACAATCCCAGAGGTGGATTTCTGTTCGGTTAAGGTTATAATATGTAACATTTCCTCATTCAAATGGATAAAAACTCCTACACCTGTATTATTTATACTTGGTTGAGTTGTGTACATAGATTATTCCAAATGGTTCGGAGGGATGTGTAATTTTAAAGGTAACAGTACGTTTCATCACGGTCTCCTGTAATCCACTGAAGCATGAGAAGCTGAAGACTACAACTCCCATGATGCCACGCTATTTCACCACCACACCACAGTAGTTATTACTATAGTTTTAGAACATTACAGGTTGTGTGTTTAATGTCGTAATGATGCACTGCCATGGAGCCTTAATAGAGAAGGCTATGAGATGGAGCTTTAGAGATATCAGTCTATCACTGGGTCTGAGCTCAGGTGGAGTCTTTACCTTCCAGTGACAGGCGACAATACCAGACTTCATTTCCATCTTCGTCCTTGAGCTTCAAATCCACTCTCTCTGTGCTCGTCGTCAGGGAAACTTGAAATGTCGGATCGTAATCCGGTCCAAAACTTGATTCAAATGTTTTACTCTGAAAACCAGAAGCAGAAGTTAAACGTTTATCTGTTTCTTTCCTGATTGTGGATCCACATGCAGATACATGTGTGTTAATGATCATTGTGTTCCTTTAGAGGAGTATCAGTGACTCACCTCAGGCTGAATGAAGAAGCCCTCAGGTTCACAGTGCACACTGTAACCTTTGTACAGTTCTAGCTCACAGTCGGAGGAGATTGTGATGTTCTCAGCACATCTGTGTTGATCAGCAACCTTCAGTAACATAGTAACTTTAGTTATGCTCGGATAGTCAAGGCAACTTTATTTAAAGATCACATTAACCTGTTAGACGGCAAGCCTGTTTTTCAGGTCTCAGCCTCGAAAATGACATTTCCAGAACAAATGATCATATCTTCCCTTCTGGGGTGGAAATGGGCGTTTTTACCGTTTCTCTGGAACCCATTGGTTGATTTTGGTGATTGACCTCTCTTTCTGACCGTTAGTGTCGCAATATTATGAAGGACCCAAATGCAGCACTTGAGAAACCACGGAGAATTGGTAATGTACTTTATTGGTAATAATACCAGAGCAGAGGAATACCGGATGATGTACAGGCAAACAAACCGGAGGACAGCGGGCAGAAGGTGAGTCAGGGCCGGGCAGAGGGTCACGGAGCAGGCGAGGCGGTCAACGAAGGTACAGGCAGGGTCAGACAGCAGGCAAGGCAGGATAGTCCAAGGACAGGCAGGATCAGGGATCAGGCAGAACAGGCAGGT
This sequence comes from Pogonophryne albipinna, assembly GCA_028583405.1. Taxonomy (NCBI): domain Eukaryota; kingdom Metazoa; phylum Chordata; class Actinopteri; order Perciformes; family Artedidraconidae; genus Pogonophryne; species Pogonophryne albipinna. The sequence continues at coordinate 69,337 of JAPTMU010000275.1, forward strand.
CGGGGACAGACAGGGTCGGAACCGGGTAGGCAATCTGGTGACAAATGCGTGAAAGACTAGCATGAAGGCAAAGTACGATCTGGCAACGGGTGTGTGTCTGGTGAGGGTTTAAATACTGGCAGTGAAGCTAATGGGTGCAGAAGAGAAAGAGAGTGAGCAAAAACGTGGGTGTGGTTAACAGGTGAGACAGGTGAATGGAAAACTACTGGTGAATGATGGAGCAGACTGTGACAGAACCCCCCCCCCCCTTAATGGACGGCTCCTGACGTCCCTAAACGCTAATCTACAGAGGAGGGTGGGAGGTAGGGTTAGTACTCATCTGAAAAAGTTCTTTCGGCCTCCTTCTCCTGCCCCCTGTGGGAATTGGCGTCCTCATCAGAAGCAGGCCCCTCGCTGTCCTCCTCGGAAGAGCTGACAGTAAGTGGAGAGACTCTCCCTGTGTCTCTGCCCGTCGATGTGATGACCTTAGAAGGTTGCTCAGGATTGCGCCGATGGAACTCTCTGATGAGCCGGGGGTCCAACACATGACGAGCTGGAACCCAAGACCTCTCCTCAGGGCCGTAACTCTCCCAGTCTACCAGGTACTGGATTCCTCTCCCTCTGCGACGGGAACGAAGCAGTCGATGGAAGATGTATGTAGGTCCGCCGCCAATTATCCGGGGGGGTGGTGGAGGAGGGACCCGGACAGGTTTGATCCTGGAAATGTGAAAGGTGGGATGGACCCGCAGAGTCCGAGGCAGCCTTACTGCTGCGTGATTGATTATCCTTATAATCTCAAAAGGTCCAATGAACCTCGATGAAAGCTTTTTGGACTCCACCCATAAAGGAATATCCTGGGCGGACAGCCATACCTTTTGGCCCACCTGGTAGACGGTTGCCTTGGAACGTTGGCGGGTTGGCAGAGGAGGCGTACCGGTTGGCCGAACGAACAAGAGTTATCCGGGCTTGATTCCAGGTCTGGCGACAGCGACGGATGAAAGCCTGGAAGGACGGACGGACAGGTAACCTCCCTCTCCAGGGCCGGAAACAGAGGGGGTTGGAATGTATGCACACTGAAATGGGGACAGCTTGGTGGCTGAACTGATCAGCGTGTTGTGGGCGTACTCGACCCAGAGCAGTTGTTTAGCCCAGGCCGCTGGGTGCTTGGAGGCTATACAACGTAAAGCCGTCTCCATCTCCTGGTTCTTCTTTCAGTCTGACCGTTGGATTGAGGATGGAAACCGGATTACAGACTGACCGTGGCCCCAATGAGCGTGCAGAACTCACTCCAGAACACCGAGGTAAATTGGGGACCACGATCGGAAACCACACCGGTAGGTAGCCCATGGAGCCGGAACACGTGGAACAGGAACAGCTCCGCCGTCTCTTTAGCTGAGCGGAGCTCCAGCTGGAGCTTGGTTAGAAGACTTGTGTTGATTGCACACAGGGCAGGCATTAACAAATTCCCTGGTGTCCTCCTTAAGTGTTGCCCACCAAAACCTTTGCTGGACTACCTCCCGGGTACGTTGGATACCAGGATGGCAGGTGAGTCTGGAGTTGTGGGCCCACTGGATAACATCAGACCTCAACATCTGCGGAACGAACAGGCGGTTCGGAGGACAGGCACTGGGTCCCGGCTGGTCCTCCAGGGCGGCCTTGACCCTCTCCTCCACTGCCCAGGTGAGGGCGGCGACGAGCTGAGGAGTCGGAAGGATGGTGTCCGAGCCTCTGGGAATGTTCCCTCCCTCCCCAAACTGACAAGACAGAGCGTCAGCCTTAATGTTCCGAGAACCAGGGCGGTAGGAGAGGGAGAAATTGAACCGAGTGAAAAAGAGGGCCCATCTAGCCTGTCGGGAATTCAGTCTGCGGGCCGACCGGATGTATTCCAAATTCTTGTGATCGGTCCACACCAGGAAAGGTTGACTGGTCCTCTCGAGCCAGTGACGCCACTCCTCCAGAGCCAACTTCACTGCTAGCAGCTCCCGGTTTCCTACATCATAGTTTCTTTCCGCTGGTGTCAAACGCCTCGAAAAGAAAGCACAAGGATTTCGTTTTTGACTGTTCGTTGCTCGCTGAGACAGGATGGCCCCTACCCCCATATCAGAAGCATCCACCTCCAAAACAAATTGTCTTTCAGGATCGGGTACTCGGAGGATGGGGGCGGAGGTGAACCTGGCCTTAAGGTTCTGGAACGCCTCCTCAGCCGAGGAGGACCACTGGAACATAACCTTAGAGGAGGTCAGGGCTGTGAGTGGAACGGCCAAGATGCTGTATCCACAAATGAACCTCCGGTAGAAGTTGGCGAACCCGAGGAACTGTTGTAGCCGCTTCCGGGAGTCTGGAACCGGCCAGGAAGTGACTGCATCAACCTTGGAGGGGTCCATCTCGATGCTCCCCTGTCCCACGATGTATCCCAGAAAAGAGACAGAGGATGTGTGAAACTCACACTTCTATGTCTTAACAAACAGCGAGTTCTCCAGCAATCTCTTGAGAACCGCCTGGACATGGTGCACGTGTTATTTCAGAGTCTTGGAAAAGATCAGGATGTCATCCAAGTAAATGAATACATGCCGGTCCAACATGTCACGGAGCACGTCATTTACCAACGCCTGGAATACTGCAGGGGCGTTGGTAAGTCCAAAAGGCATCACCAGATACTCGTAGTGCCCCGAGGCGGTGTTGAAGGCGGTCTTCCACTCATCCCCCTCGCGAATACATACCAAGTGGTACGCGTTACGCAAGTCCAGCTTGGTGAATATGGTTGCTCCCTGCAGCAACTCGAATGCAGAGGAGATAAGAGGCAGTGGGTATCGATTCTTTATAGTAATGTCATTAAGACCCATGAAAGTCGATACAGGGCCTTAGGGTCTTGTCTTTCTTCTCCACAAAGAAGAACCCCGCTCCAGGTGATGAGGAAGGGCAAATAATCCCAGCCGCCAGAGAGTTATTGATATAAGTCTCCATGGAAACTCTTTCCGGAGCAGACAGGGAGTACAATCGACCCCTGGGAGGGCTGGTGCCGGGATGCAGGTCGATGGCACAGTCGTAAGGCCGGTGTGGTGGTAGGGAAGTAGCCCTCGTCTTGCTGAATACTTTCTTGAAGTCCAGATATTACGGTGGAACCCCTGTAACATCCGGAACTTGGCTGGGGTTCACCGAACGCTGAGTCGCGGCAGCCTGTTTCAGACAGATCTGATGACAAGAGGGGCTCCACCCCAAAATGGCTCCCGTCTCCCAGTCAATGTTAGGGTTGTGGGGGCGGAGCCATGGGTAACACAGGATAAGCGGGATATGTGGAGACCGGAGAACATGAAACTGAATAGTTTCGTGATGGTTCCCGGACAGGAGCATGTGAACGGGTACAGTCTGATGAGTCACTGTCCCCAGCAGTTGACCGTCCAAGGCGCTGGCTGGAACTGGGCGAGATAAGGGAACCCGGTCTATTCCCAACTGCAGCATAAGCTCTTCATCCATAATACTCGCGTCCGAACCAGAGTCAATAAAAACTGCAAGAGCCTGAGAGCTATCCGGTAATAGCAACCTGGCGTGGCTCAATGGTCTCTGAGCGGAAACAAATCCAGGGGTTTGGCTCACCAGTATGTTCCCCATTACTGCTGAGCCCTGCCTTTTACTGGGCAGCGAGAAACCAAATGGCCGGCCCGGCCGCAGTAGAGACATAAGTTACTTCATCTGCGATGTTCACGTTCCTCCAAGGTGAGGCTGGTGCGACCCACCTACATGGGCTCATCCCCCCCTGGTTGCGGCTCTGGAGTGAAGGGAGGAGTCCCAGTCGAACCCGGATGTCGGGGCGCCCAGGCATGTTGAACTCCCTCCGATCGTCGCTCCCGTCTCCGTGTCTGGATGCGCCGATCAATGCGGGAAGTCAGCTCAATCAGCCCATCCAGTGAGTTGGGCAGATCAAAAGACACCAGCTCGTTTTTAATGTAAGACGCCAAGCCACGCAGATAGGCGTCACACTGGGCTGCATAATTCCAGTTGCTGAGGGGGCCCCTGGTGCGAAACCCGATAGCATAATCCACCACAGATCCATTACCCTGGCTCAGGCTCAGTAGTCCTCCTGCAGCGTCTGGACCCACAGACACGGGTCCAAACACCTTGCGTAGCTCCGCGGAAAAAGCGGGGAAAGAAGAGCAGGCGGGTGTCTGCTGCTCCCATTCAGCTGTGCCCCACAGTCGGGCTTTCCCAGTCAGATGATTGACCGTGAACGCCACACGAGCTGCGTCAGAAGCGAAAGTTTGTGGCTGCAGCGCGAACAGGATAGAACAGTTAGTAAGAAACGGGCTGCAGCCCTCCGGTTCCCCGGCGTATAGCTCCGGAGTTCCCACCCGAGGCTCTGGAGTAAATCCCATCGGAAAGGATGCAGAAGCGGGTGCCGGCGGCATGGGTAGAGGCGCTGGAGCAGCCACTACTGCCGCTAGCTGCTGCACAGTAGCCGTTAGCTGCTGTAGCTGCGCAGCTAAATAGGTTAGCGTCTGGTCGTGTGTAGAGTTAGCATGATGAGCCTCGGTGGCCAGGGAGGCTATTGAGGCTTCCTGCCTCTGGAGAGCGTCCTCAACTCTCTCAAAACGGTCTCTCGGTGAAGAGGAGTGCGCTGGGTCCATGTTCTGGCCAGATCGTTCTGTCACAATCTTATGAAGGACCCAAATGCAGCACTCGAGAAACCAGTATTGGTAATGTACTTTATTGGTAATAATACCAGAGCAGAGGAATACCGGATGATGTACAGGCAAACGAACTGGAGGACAGCGGGCAGAAGGTGAGTCAGGGCCGGGCAGAGGGTCAGGGAGGGGGGTGTGTGTCTGTTGAGGGTTTAAATACTGGAAGTGAAGCTAATGGGTGCAGAAGAGAAAGAGAGTGAGCAAAAATGTGGGTGTGGTTAACAGGTGAGACAGGTGAATGGAAAACTACTGGTGAAAGATGGAGCAGACTGTGACAGTTAGAGCCAATAGAATCGAATGGGGGTTGTCACATACGTTACCAAAAAAAGGTGGGGGCTTTGCGCACACAGTTTTGCATCAGAGCGAACCTATCTCTAGCTCTGACATCTGGAAACGGGAAAGAAGGTTTATTGCTGATGGATTATCAGAAATCATTTCAAAGGGACACAGACACATTGGATTAACCTATGGATTAACTTCAGCAGCGTTTTTATTGTTTTAATGCCATTGAAGACCACTTTTGACCAGACAACGACCAAGGTAGGCCAAGTTGCCGGTTTTAGCTACCTAGCACCACATGTTTTGATGTCTGTTCTTGTTAATATCTCTGCGAGTTCTTATCATAGAGTGATAATGTGTGTACCTATCGATTCTGTGTCTTCTCGCGATGCGAATCAATGGGTTGGATGCGCAAAAAAAAAGGGTTTTATGAGTGAGTTTCTGTGCAGTTATGCGTTGCTAATTCAGAGGCTGAGCGTTAGCATTGTGTGGTTTTAAAAAAAAAAGAAAAAAGATCAGTTTACTGAGTTTCTTCCCGTTACATGGATATAAAACATTCATAGTTTATTAAATATTAAGATGCCCTCAGACACTGGTTCCTGCAGATGACGCGTTTTTCCCCCCGGTACCTCGGGGAAGGTGCTTAACAGGTTAAACAACAACAAACGTTGACAGACCTGCTCCACAAAGTGATGAGATACACAATCAATCACAACATAATTATAAGTATTTATTGCCTTTGTAAAGGAATATTACAAATAGATTATTTTAATTCTTTGAGATAAGCTATTGAAGAAGCTATTCCAACGTTAACCAAACCCAAACCGTCTGTGTCGGTTATACAACACAAAAGGCTGCTGCCCAAGCTGTAACATGTGGCTGGTAGGGATGAGATCACGTTGTCTTGGCAGTGATTCATCTCAGCAGGTCTTTCAGTTCTGTGTGATGTGTTTAACATTAAAGCCATCAGTTTCCGCAGACAGAAAGACATGCTGAGAGAGAATCATACAAAACCACAAAGAGCGATCTGAAGATTTACAGTTCAGATAGATCTTATTCTTCTCCCAGCACGAGAAGGTTTGAGAAGAGGAGCAGTGTGTGTGGAAACAGCAGTGGTTTAAAACCAGTGTTTAGTCTGATGGTGAGCACATGGCCTTACCTCCTTCTTAGGGACGTTTTTCTGCAGCAGATGTATATCCAGTGTTTGCTCCTCTCTGACCGGGGGTCTTAGGAACACCAGAATCTTGCCCTTTATCCGCAGAAGCAGAACCCTTTTAAAGATATCCCAGACCAGGCCAAAGAGAGAGAGGTGAGGCACCTTCACCACCACGTGAGTGCGTGTGACCTCCAGCGGCTCCAAGATGCTCAGGCCTTCATCAGTGATGTGGACGACAGACAACAGGCCGTCCAGGAGCAGCGCTGTGGAGCAAAGAGCAGGTCATCTGTTGCATTGCTGCTGAAACAGCTTCATCGTATTCAATGTCACACCACTTTAGCTCAGAGCTAATGTTCATCTAATGTCATTCACTTTGGAGCCTCACTAGGATGTACCAGTTTATATCCTCCACCTTTTATTCTAATGTTTCATTATTGTTCCGCCCCCTGTGATCTTTCTGGATGTGAGCATTTGCTCTTATGCATAGACTTTATTCATTATTTTTTATTCAACAGACTGCTGAAATGTTTGTAATCTGCTGCCAGAACAGCTTGACTGTGTCCGGTCTCATGTCTGAGTGATTCTCTAGATGTGTGAAGAGTTTTCTAAAGCTTTTAGGGCGTAGGAAGTCTAACTTATAAATGTTGTTGTCTGTTGTTTTGTTTTGTACATGGTTCAGCCAGACTGACAATGTAAAGAGCAGAAAGAGCAACAGATGAATAAAAAATGTAGAATTCATCAAACTGCTAGCTTAGCATCACAACAGTAACAGGGGGTTACGTATTGTAACCCTAGTTATATAAGCACAGGCGGAGCCCTCTACTGGACTCTATGGGTACTACTCTCTATCATGCTGTGCGTGCTTTCACCTACTGAGTTTACGTAAACGTAGCCGGCCAATCGGGGCGAGCCTACCTGAATGCGCGCGCAGGCCCACATTATATAAAGGCGGCTACACCCGCCGCCCACTATCCTATACACTCTTCAGCGAGCGGACTAGGAAAGACAGGGCCCCCAGGTAGAGGGCTCCGCCTGTGCTTATATAACTAGGGTTACAATACGTAACCCCCTGTTATATTTCACACAGGCTGCGCCCTCTACTGGACTCTATGGGTACAGTGGGCGGAGCCCCGATGTATACACGCCCTGTCATCCAACAACATCGACCCACCACACCGTCCCTGACCGGCTTTTGGCTAACATCCATTGCATCCCCACTTCCTCCCATCCGGTTGTAACCGTAGAGAAGTTGGGGCCGCAATTTGGATAAGGCACACTCACACACGCTTACCTCGTGTAGAGTGTGCATGGAAAAGATCTGTGCGGAGACTCCGTCTGGAGCCTACCGCGCACCATGTTCCCCAGGTCCCTCAGGAGCATGGGAAAACATAAGTGCACCACGTCCCCCACACTCACACACGCTCCGTGTAGAGTGGGCATGGACAATAGTGAGTAAGGCTCTCCCAGCCTGCCTCCAGCCCTGTATGGGGCTGATTGCGCACCATGTCTCCCGAGTCCCTCAGGAGCATGGGAAAACACAAGTGCTTTATGTCCAGGGGGGGGGGGTCAGACACCTGCTGACCCACAGCAACCCCCCCTCTCACCAGTCATGCGTTGCCTCGGCAAGCACAGACGACGAGAAGGAGCCAGACATGTCCAGGAGATAACATTTTATGAAGGAGCCTGGCGTAGACCAAGACGCCGACGTGCATATATCTTCTACACTCACGCTGCTGAATAAGGCTGTTTGACACAGCCCGTGTAGAATGCGCACGGACCCCAGTGGGGAGGGCTCTCTCCGCCCGTCCATAGGCATGTGTAATGCACCCGCATAGCCATCCTGTTAGGCGCTTCTTGGAGAGAGCTTTTCTAGCCACACCATCCCCAAAGCACACAAACAGCTGTTCAGTGCGTCTAATGGCAGCCGTGCGCTCTACATAACATGCTAGCGCACGCACTGGGCAGAGGAGGTGCAATTTAGCCTCCCTGGCCTCAATATGGGGTGGAAGATTAAAGCCACCTAACTGAATAGCCCTTGACCTGAACGAACTCCTTAGGCTCTTAGGAGTAAAGGAGGGGTTCGGTCTGAGTGTCGCCCTGCTACGGTCACCCCGGATCAAAAGGCAGCTTGGGTGCACCGATAGAGCGGTCAGCTCGGACACTCTTTTGGCCGAAGTCAAGGCAAGTAGCAATGCTGTCTTCCATGACAGTGCTTTCAGGGAGGAGAGCTCCAGGGGCTCAAATGGTTCTGTGACCAGAGCCTCGAGCACCAACGGCAGGTCCCACTGTGGGGCGGAGGCGTGCACTACTGGGCGTTGCCTCCTGACCCCCTGCAAAAACCGCGACATAAGCGGCTGACTGAAGGCTGACCTGCCTCCAAATCCCTCATGGCAGGACGAAATGGCTGCTGCATACACCTTAATTGTGGAATGAGCCAGCCCCCTGTCCACCAGTATCTGTAAGTAGGTAAGAATAGAGCCCAGCGTGCATGACAGAGGCTCTAGACTCCTTCCTTCACACCATCACCGGAATCCCGCCCACTTTGGCCCGTAACAGGCTGTGGTGGATTCTGCTCCTGCTGCTTGGATAGTCTGAATAACGTTGTCAGACAGCCCCACCTGTCTCAGCCTGTCTCTCTCAGGAGCCAAGCCTGGAGAGGTTGGCCCAGAGTGGGTAACGCCCCTATTGCCCCTGCTTCCTGAGACAGCGCTCCCCAGACCTGAGGAATAGCCCAGGGCTGGCCCACCATCATCTGTGTTACCCCGCGTACCACGGCGCCAGGCGGCGATCTGGGGCCACTAGGATGACTGACAGCTGCTCCCGCCTCACCCTATCCAGAAGGGGGGGGATAAGGTGCAGCAGTGGAAAGGCGTAAAGCAGCTTCCTTGGCCATGGCTCGTGTGCAAATGCGTCCACCCCCAAGGGCGGATTGTCCCACCGGGCCAGGGAGAACCACAGGGCACAGTGGCTGTTGCGCCGATTGGCGAACAGGTCCACCTCTGCTCTCCCGAACTGAGTCCAGAACTGCTTCACCACCTTCGGGTGAAGCCTCCACTCGTCTGGCAGGGGTCCGCCTCTTGACATGTGGTCGGCCCCCCCGTTCTCCCGTCCCGGGATGTGCAGGGCCCTTAGAGACAACACAATCTGTGAAACCCACAACCACAGGTTCTCTGCCGCGGTCAACAAGGCTATTGAGCGGACTCCGCCTTGCCTGTTGATGTACGCTACTGTGGTGCGGTTGTCGCTCCTCACTAGCACATGTTTGCCCTGTATTAAGGGTTTGAAGTGCTGTCGGACCAGCATCACTGCTTGCAGCTCCAGGAGGTTGCTGTGCCGAGCCTCTGTCAGAGGCCAGCAACCACCTACAGCTCTCTCTAGGCACGTCCCCCCCCATCCTGTCACTGAAGCGTCTGTAAAGACTGTGATATAGGAGGTCACTTGCCCCAGTGGAGCTCCCCTCCGCAGATTCTCTGGGGACCCCCAGAATCGGAGGTTGCTCTCTACTGAGGGGGGGATGATCACCAGACGTCGTTTGTGTCTTGAGATCTAAACGAAGGCCGGTAAGCCACCTCTGTATGCGACGTGCATGGAGAAGTCCGAGTGGCACTACGGAGTGAGCAGCCGTCATGAGACCCAAAGTCTGCATGATGATCAAAGCTGTCACCGTCGCCCCCTGACACAGCCTGCAGACTGCCCGCAGCAGGGATGCCTGTCTGCTTTCTGTCAGGGTGGCACGTAGTCTGCCTGCATCGAGCATCACCCCCAGATATTCTACCTGCTGGTGAGGTATGGGGGAGCTCTTCTTCCAATTGACCGCAACTCTTTTTCAACCCAACTTGGTTAGGTGTAGGATCAATTGGGCTGTGTGAAACATTGCCCATTCCCTGGACCTGGCCATGACTATGAGGTCGCCCAGATAAAAGAACACCCTCATGTCATGGTCCCGCAGCGGTTGCAGCGCCGTAGCGTGCGTGGGGATAGGGAGTAGCCGAACGTCAGTCTGTTGTACTCGTAGGCTACCCCCTGGAAGGCAAAACGCAAATACTTTCTGTGTTCTGTGCAATTTCGCCATGAAAGTAAGCGTTCTTCAGGTCGATGGTTGTGAACCAATCGCCTGGCTGCACCAGTCCCAGTAACTGTTTCATAGTTAACATATGGAACTTCTTGCATGCAATGTGCTGGTGCAGGCATTTGAAGATCCAGAATGGGCCTGAATTCTCCTGTCTTCTTGGGAACCAGGAAGTACAGGGAATAGTGCACCTTCTCTCTGACTTGAGACAGACATGCCGAGAGGAAACCTATCTCCTCCTGGGATGACAGATTTGCCTCTCTCATGCCTCTGAACGGAGGAGGGATGCTGCAAAACTGGAGTGAATAACCCAGTCTCAGTGTCCTGTCTGTCCGCCCTGTTAATACACCACTGATTTTCCATTCCCCATAACATTGTGTTAGGGGATGTGCAATCAGCTGCAGAGCCGCAGCTATGAGGCTGTGGTACTCTCTGGTGGCCCACTCCGCCGTCAAACCCTCCATAAAAGGAAGTTTGACCCATGGGGGGCTGACACAGAAAGGGCCGTTTTTCTATAATGCAGTTTCCACTCAGAGAACAAAACGGCCGATTTTTCACTGAGGTCCCTGAACACACAACGGCACGCACCGTGAGAGCGCTTGCTCCGCCATAATGCTGTTTTCTCTCAGAGAGAAAGAGGCATTAATCTGAGCTTCTTCTGTCCATGAACGCACCGCGGCCCGCTCTCGGGGGGGGCGGGGGGTCGTCATCATGCCGTCTCTTTGAAACGGACATTATGGGGAAATATGGAATGTGGAGAGAGATGACTCTTACTCTGGGATAAATGCACTCGTTTTTACTGAATGCATTTTACACACACATATCACTCTAGAACTAGAGTTACACTACGTAACCCACTGTTCTTCTGCGGAGGTCCCTGAACGCACCGCGGCCACTCTCACGGGGGCCGCGCCTCATAATGGGTGTCCAATTAACATCGTATGAAAACGGCCTTGCCGATCTCAACGAGACATTATGGGAAAATGTGGAATTGCCATAGTGCCATAGTTTTTACTAAATGCATTTTTCACACACACATCACTCTAGAACTAGGGTTACAATACGTAACCCACCGTTCATGCAACAGGGCCTCTTTTCGACTTCCTGTTGAAAGGAAACCTATCTCCTCCCGTGATGATAGATTTGACTCTCTATTGCCCCTGAATGGAGGAGGGACGCTGCAAAGCTTGAGTGAGTAACCCAGTCTCAGCAGACCCTGCGGCAGACATACATCTCTGGGCGGGCATTTGATTTACCAGGGCGGACCCACCACGACACTTACATTTCCCGGGAAATCTGAATTGTCAACGGGGGGGGGGGACTGTTAGATGCTCGCGATTTGTCAACGGGGGGGAGGAGGGAGGCGCTCGTGAATTGTTGAAAGAGAGGGGTTTTAGGTTGCCATAAGGCTGTTGACGGTCTTATGTATCCATTGGTTGGTTTTGTGGCACATTTGTAACGCTGTGCCAACTTGGGCAAGCACGCAGGCAAACTTGAGCGCACACAGGGTGGAGAGGTGGAGTGAGGTTGAGCGATGGAGAGAAAGGGAGAGAGAGAGAGATTGAGCGAGGCAGAGAGCCTGTGCAGCGGTCTGCTTGCGCACAGAGCAGGAGTTTGTGAGAGAGCCGGCTTGAGAGTAAATTTCTCTTCAAAATATAAATGATTGCCAGCTGACTTGCTTGCTCGTTGGTAACGTAGGCCTAACTGATTTCTTCTAATGTGCCTGCATCTGGCGCTGAGTTGCCAGATTCCTTTCGTGAACCACTAGCAAGAGTAAACTAACTGACAGGCTGCTGTGCCGCATCTCACTCAAAAACCCACACGACTCAACCCAGCGAAAAACCAGACTTGCGCGCAGCCTTTCATTCAGAATTTCCTAGCAAAATAAAAAAATGATATTAAACTAATACAAAAATAAATATTAGGACAAAGCCCTACAAATAACAACAATAAACATAATAATAAAACAATAAAAATGTGGTATTCAGCCCTGATTAAAACAGCGGGCCCAAATCCTGGATGGGCGGGCCCGGCCCCATGGGGCCCGCCCATGACGCCGGGTCTGAGTCTCAGTGTCCTGCCCCTCTACTCTGTCAGTACACCGCTTTTGTGGGGCTTCCATTCCCCACAAAACTGTGTTCAGGGGACATGCCAGCAGCTGTGGAGCCAAAGCTAAGAAGCTGTAGTATTCTCTGGTGGCCTACTCCGCTGCCAAACCTTTCCATAAGAAGGGAGTTTTGGCATGGGGGCTGACACAGAAAAGGGCCGATTTTCTACTGAGGTCCTTGAACGCACCGCGGCACGCTCCCGTGGGGCCGTGGCTCTGTCCTAATGCCGTCTCTTTGAAACGGACATTATGGGGAAAAGTGGAAATGTGGAGAGATGACTCTTACTCTGGGATAAATGCAATCGTTTTCACTGAATGCGTTTCTCACACACACACATCACTCTCTCTTGAACCCGCACAGTGTTTTGACAGCACTTCGGTTTATTCCACTCACGTGCACGCGCCCACCTGCTGGCTCCTATACTGGAGTTTACAGAGGGGGCGGGGAGTGTGGGACAGTGTTATTTCCTCTGGGGATGAGCAAGAAGCAGCCACGCTGCGACTACTCCTCACCCACGTAACCAAGGAGATCGATCCAAAGAGCCCTTCCGTAAACACGGGGGCTCCCGGCCCGGGAGATCAACAACACGGTCCTTTTGGAAAGTGCCATGCGGCGTGATCCCTCACCGGGATATCACACGGCAGACAACCGCGGCGGCCACGATCAAGCTACAAATAATCGCTCTGATCTGGTGAGGTGGGGGCATCTCCAGCAATGAGCGAGATGCCCAACACACCCGTGTTTATTTGCAGTCGCCTTGTCACGCGGTAGCGTGGCAGAGCTGTTTTCAGCTCCCTGCCCAGCCTGCTGCCCGCTGGGAGCAGCTGCGCTCTGCCGCCATGGTCATCACCTAGGGCGGTGGACCTCCATGGACCGGACCCGGAAGTGCCCGACAACGGCAAACGGAGCCATCCGCCCCGCTGGAATGGCGACGTGAATGGCACCGCCTCGGCCATATCCTGGTCCCCCAAACACTCTAAGCAGAGGTGGTGGAGACCGGCGCCCGCGATCAAACCAGGGCAGGTGCATGGCCGAGCTTCCAGTAATGGTGAGTCCATTTTTCCTTCTAATCTTCGTTCGTTTAACTCTTCGGTTGTCAGCTCGTCTGAAGAGAAAAAGGATAGTGGGCGGCGGGTGTAGCCGCCTTTATATACTGTGGGCCTGCGCGCGCATTCAGGTAGGCTCGCCCCAATTGGCCGGCTAGGTGAAAGCACGCACAGCATGATAGAGAGTAGTACCCATAGAGTCCAGTAGAGGGCGGAGCCTGTGTGAAATATAACAGAGAGTTAGCGTTGAGTTAGCACTGCTAGCAGCTGAGCATGCTGTGGACTGACCAATCACAGTTTAAATCTCTTTAATATTACAGTGAGGAGACTGCAGAGGGCCCAAAGAAAAACTAACTCAGTATTTAGAGCTGCATTGCATCGTATGCTTCAATAATGATGTCATGCAACACATCGACTAAATGGATGTTTTATAATTTCATTCTTCTTCTTTTGAAACAGATTTGGTGCCTGAATTATACTGTTGCTATATTTGTTAGACTAGTTTAATAAAGCTGCTTTATAACTCTTGAACGCTAGTGAATAGTATAAAGTGCTAATCATTATATAAGTGTATTTGTTAACACTAGATGTCTTTACCATCCTCTGTCTCACTGTGTGGCAGGTGGAGCTGGCAGACGGCAGCTTCATCAGAACTCTTCACGTCGAACAGCGGTCCTGCTGCCTTCTTGCCAGCTGATTGGAGGAAGCTCTCCTCCCAAGGGACCGTCCTGTACAGAAGCTCCGCCTCCTGAGCCATGACGAACACCAGGCCAGTCGAAGCACACTGGAACTCACCTGGACCAGGACACCTGAACCTGTAGACACACAGAAGGGACAAGTTACTACACCAAGCCTTCACTGGCCTGTGTTCTGACTGACAGGTGTTCATCCAGCTGGAGTCTGACCTGGAGGAGGGTTTGTTGAAAGATCTGAAACACCAGATGATTACAGGAACATCACTGAAGATGTATCCACATGCATCACAATGTGTGTGTGTAAACACATTTTCATTAAATTAACAAAATGTCTAGTCCAGCGAGGATCTAGACTGGCACAAGAAAACAATCCTACACACACAGAGGCATTATTTTATTTACGTCTGTTGGAAAGAGATTGGATGCAATACCTCAAGATGAAAGACATGAAATCAAACACAATTAAATGAATATATATTTTTAATGTGTTTAAAATAATGTTTGGTCATGTTATAGGATTACCTGTATGAAGACTCAGTTGTGTGTTCAGGTGAGAAGGATTCAGGAGCCTGGAACAAACAAAGGTAGTTATTTTAATAGAAATCAAGTTAAGTTCTAGCTTCATGAAACCAAACCACAATTCCACAACATATTCAGACCAATTTGAAAAATGCAAATGAGTCTGGATCATCTGAGTTCATCGTCAATTTCAAACGGGTTATTAACGGGTTAACATGTCACAGCAGTACCAGCCAATCACAGCACAGTATTACCAGCCAATCACAGCACAGTATTACCAGCCAATCACAGCACAGTATCACCAGCCAATCACAGCACAGTAGTATCAGCCAATCACAGCACAGTATTACCAGCCAATCACAGTAACAGCCCATTGATATTGTTTAGGTTTCTAGATAAATTGCGAGCATTAAACTTGACAGCCCTAATAAATGAAATAAATATACTCCACTCTGTACAACTGCTCCTTTCTCACCTTTCTGTCTGTCTTCACTTCCTGTTCCACATCGGAGTCACCTGATGGAGAGAGGTGGTGACAGAGAACAATAATAATAAAGCAATAATAATAATTATTGTACTATAAATATATTTTAAGATCAGATTTAATGTACAATAGTTTGATGAATGGAGGATATGGTTTCAGTACTCACAGGTCTTCTGGATCTTGGCTCTGATCGTCTCACCATGTCTCCTGCAGGGATGAACAGAATCCAACAATGTTGGATCAAGTTTAAAATAAGTGTTTGTTCTTTGAGTTAGTCAGCTTCAGAGTCCTGACTGATCTCATGCTTTACATCCCATCATATCTTCTCTGCAAACACTATGACTGACTGCCACAGCTCTCAGCTGCATCACAGGAAGTAAATGCTCATTAGGCTAGAAACTAAAAACATGACAGGAAACAAAACAGAAAACCTTTTCCACTCTTCTGTAAAATCCAATATGTCTGTTAGAAAGTTGCTAACTAACTAAATTTGGTTTTGCATTTTCAGCTTACAATCTATAGTTGATGGAAGAATGAAAGAGCCTGCAGTCAGTGGTAACATCACTGATCTGTTGTGATTCCCCAGTGAGAGAAACACCTCCCTGTGTTTAATACAATACTGCTGAACCAGCAGAGACCCCGTACTGACCTGAGAGTCTCCAGTCTGCAGTCTGGACTCTCCAGAAGATCTCTCAGCAGCTCCACTCCTGAATCCTGCAGAGCGTTCTCACTCAGGTCCAGATCTCTCAGATGGATGTTGGACTTCAGAGCTGAGGCCAGAGCAGCACAGCTGATCTCTGACAAACTGCAGCCCCTCAGTCTGAATAAAGAAAACATGATGAGGATAAAAATCTGTTTATAATCCAATCAGATGTTCAGGTTTATTAAGTGTAGCTCAACATTCCTGTCTCCTAATCAATGAGCTTTTCCCTGAATTACAGTGACTGTCATTCTGTTATTGTGGATCATCATAATATCAGCCTTCTGTTTATTATCTGTGAAAACATTGAAATCAATGGGAAGCAAGAAAAACATGTATGCTTCAGAGATCAATGTAAAACTAATATTAGTTCAGATGAACTTCTTTATTCAGATGTGACCATTTACTAAAGACAACATACATTTACTTTAACAACTAACAGTGGCTATCTAACATATATATTTGAAGAAACAGTCAACTTTTATGACTGCAGACTAAATGTAGTACAAGAAAAATAGGAAAATGAACAAAAGGACTGTGGCAGTGGGGTGTGGTTAGAGCGCCGGCTGCTGGAGGGATGGGGCTGGCTCCAGACAGCTGGACAAGGATCAGGTAACCAGGTGAACAGTAAAGCATATCAGTAACCTGGTTCTTGTCTCTTGGTCTGGGTCCTGGGGGCAGAATGACTTGCCCCAAGAAAGCCTGTCACTGGCAGCAGTGTTCTGTCTGTTTCCTAAAGTATTGATGTATTGTTTGCAAGCTGTGACCAGTCAATAAAGCTTTCTTTTAAGCAAGTACAAGGTTAATGAAACACATGAGATCTCCAGCAGTAACAGAGAGTCAGTGAACTGACCCGAGAGCCTCCAGTCTGCAGTCTGGACTCTCCAGAAGATCTCTCAGCAGCTCCACTCCTGAATCCTGCAGATAGTTCTGACTCAGGTCCAGATCTCTCAGATGGATGTTGGACTTCAGAGCTGAGGCCAGAGCAGCACAGCTGATCTCTGACAAACTGCAGCTCCTCAGTCTGAATAAAGAAAACATGATGAGGATAAAAATCTGTTTATAATCCAATCAGATGTTCAGGTTTATTAAGTGTAGCTCAACATTCCTGTCTCCTAATCAATGAGCTTTTCCCTGAATTACAGTGACTGTCTTTCTGTTATTGTGGATCATCATAATATCAGCCTTCTGTTTATTATCTGTGAAAACATTGAAATCAATGGGAAGCAAGAAAAACATGTATGCTTCAGAGATCAATGTAAAACTAATATTAGTTCAGATGAACTTCTTTATTCAGATGTGACCATTTACTAAAGACAACATACATTTACTTTAACAACTAACAGTGGCTATCTAACATATATATTTGAAGAAACAGTCAACTTTTATGACTGCAGACTAAATGTAGTACAAGAAAAATAAGAATATGAACAAAAGGACTGTGGCAGTGGGGTGTGGTTAGAGCGCCGGCTGCTGGAGGGATGGGGCTGGCTCCAGACAGCTGGACAAGGATCAGGTAACCAGGTGAACAGTAAAGCATATCAGTAACCTGGTTCTTGTCTCTTGGTCTGGGTCCTGGGGGCAGAATGACTTGCCCCAAGAAAGCCTGTCACTGGCAGCAGTGTTCTGTCTGTTTCCTAAAGTATTGATGTATTGTTTGCAAGCTGTGACCAGTCAATAAAGCTTTCTTTTAAGCAAGTACAAGGTTAATGAAACACATGAGATCTCCAGCAGTAACAGAGAGTCAGTGAACTGACCCGAGAGCCTCCAGTCTGCAGTCTGGACTCTCCAGAAGATCTCTCAGCAGCTCCACTCCTGAATCCTGCAGATAGTTCTGACTCAGGTCCAGATCTCTCAGATGGATGTTGGACTTCAGAGCTGAGGCCAGAGCAGAACAGCTGATCTCTGACAACCTGCAGTCACTCAGTCTGAATAAAGAACACATGATGTAACTTTAGAAAACAATGTTCCTGTTTGAAATAACTCCAGGTTTAATAATCTGCTCAGAGCTGAAGAAGGTCAGAAAGTGGAAACTCCAAACAGGTTAAAAACTGTGAGATACAGAAAGAGGGAAAGAGCTCTCATTAATATTAAAGACAACGTGCTTCTACTTCAATAAAACGAGGAGACTTCACATCTGAGACTCTGCTCCATCTACACTAACTCATGATGTGCAGCCAGACAAATACAAACCACAGAAACTGATTCAACTCAAGATCACAACGTTTACAAAGATCACAATTCAGGATGAATTTTAAATGTGAAGAAAAACATCCAGAATATGTATTTTAGGAACAGTGGAGTCATCAAATCACAGCATCTTCAGAGTGAACTATTCAGTCAGTATCAGCATCATGTAGCTTCAGGAACATGTTGGAAACAGCAACAACTGAACATACATGTTAGTGTTGGATAGTTTTATTATAACTATTTAATTAATGTATTTGATATCATTTGTTAAAATCATGATGGAGAATACAAGATGAATTTCAGCTGTTTAAAAGGTTCAGAGTGAATTCTGCAGTGAAGGTTTTGTTGTTATATTTAAATGTAAAGATCAACATTGCATTATGCAACTGTAGCATTAAGAGGCTCAGTGAGGATCAGAGTGATATCAGCCTGATGTCTGCAGCTCAGAGTCAACACAACTCTCACAGATTCATCTCAGCACACAAGTTAAAGATGGAGAACTGACCTGAGAGTCTCCAGTCTGCAGTCTGGACTCTCCAGAAGATCTCTCAGCAGCTCCACTCCTGAATCCTGCAGAGCGTTGACACTCAGGTCCAGAACTCTCAGATGGATGTTGGACTTCAGAGCTGAGATCAGAGCAGCACAGCTGATCTCTGACAACCTGCAGTTTATCAGACTGAATAAAGAAAACTTGATGGAACTTTAGAAAACAATGTTCCTGTTTGAAATAACTCAATGTTTAATAATCTGATCACAGCTGAACAATGTTTTAACGTCAGCAATGATGTAGAAACAAATCCCTGATAATCTGGAACTCTCTGCAGCAGTTTCTCTCATCAGATGTTTAACAACTCGTTCCTCTCCCTCACAGCTCATCAGTACTGACAGCAAGGCAAGGCAAGTTTATTTATATAGCACTTTTCAACACAAGGCAATTCAAAGTGCTTTACAAAAATAATGAAAGACATTAAGAAAATGGCATTTAAAACCAGTCATTAAAAAGAAAAGCTAATAAAATAAACATTAAAAGAAAAAATACATGGATAAAAGTTACAGTGCAGTCTAAGATGTGAATAGTTCAATTAAAAGCAGCGACAAAAAGAAAAGTCTTCAGCCTGGATTTAAAAGTAGTCAGAGTTGCAGCGGACCTGCAGGTTTCTGGGAGTTTGTTCCAGATGTTTGGAGCATAATAACTGAATGCTGCTTCTCCATGTTTAGTTCTGACTCTGGGGACAGAAAGCTGACCAGTCCCTGAAGACCTGAGAGATCTGGATGGTTCATCATTTAGCAGGAGGTCAGAAATGTATTTTGGGCCTAAACCATTCAGTGCTTTATAAACCAGCAGCAGTATTTTGAAATCTATTCTTTGACACACAGGTAGCCAGTGTAAAGACTTCAGAACAGGAGTGATCCACTTTCTTAGTGTCAGTGAGGACTCGAGCAGCGGCGTTCTGAATCAGCTGCAGCTTTCTAATAGATTTTTTAGTGAGACCTGTGAAGACACCATTGCAGTAGTCGAGTCTACTGAAGATAAAAGCATGGACAAGTTTTTCCAAATCCTGCTGTGACATTAGTCTTTTAATCCTAGATATATTCTTTAGGTGATAGTAGGCTGATTTAGTAACTGTTTTAATGTGACTGTTGAAACTCAGGTCAGAGTCCATGACTACACCTAGATTTCTGGCTTTATCTGTTGTTTTGAATATTGCAGGCTGAAGCTCAGCGCTAACTTTTATACGTTCTGCCTTGGCTCCAAAAACCATTACCTCAGTTTTATCTTTGTTTAATTGGAGAAAGTTCTGACACATCCAGTCATTGATTTGTTCAATGCACTTACTCAGAGTTTGAATTGGAGCATCGTCTCCTGGTGAAATTGTTACGTACATTTGTGTGTCATCCACATAGCTATCGTAACTTATTTTGTTGTTCTTCATTATCCGAGCCAGTGGTAGCATGTAGATGTTAAAGAGAAGAGGCCCCAAGATGGAGCCTTGAGGAACCCCACATGTCATATTTGTCAACTCAGATGTGTATTTACCTATAGAAACAAAGTGGTTTCTGTCCTTTAAGTAGGATTCAAACCAATTTAGAACTGTTTCCGAAAGTCCCACCCAGTTTTCCAGTCGGTCTAGTAATATGTTGTGGACAACAGTGTCAAACGCAGCACTGAGATCTAATAATACTAGCACTGAAGTTCTGCCACTGTCTGTGTTTAAGTGGATGTCATTGAAGACCTTTACAAGAGCAGTCTCAGTGCTGTGGTTTAGACGAAAGCCTGACTGGAACAGATCGAAACAGTTATTTAAATGCAAGAAATTACTCAACTGTTGAAAAACAACTTTTTCAATGATTTTACCTAGAAATGGGAGGTTTGATATGGGCCTGTAATTGTTCATTACTGAAGCATCTAGATTATTCTTTTTTAAGAGCGGTTTAATGACTGCAGTTTTCAGGGCCTGTGGAAAAATACCTGAGTGAAGAGATTTGTTTACTATATGAAGTATATCTGAGGCCATGCAAGGAAAAACATCTTTGAAAAATCCTGTTTGAATAATATCAAGGCAGCAGGAGGAGAATTTCAGAAGTTGAATAATGTCCTCTAGGTTTTTATCATTAATCTGATGGAATTGTGTCATGGTGTTTGAATTGATGTTAAGTGGACACAGAGACAACAGATTTGCTGTACCTGATGCAGAGGCACTGACTGCTTGTCTGATGTTCTACATTTTGTCAATGAAGGAGGCAAAATCATAGCAGGCCCTGGTGGATAGAAATTCAACGGTAGCAAACAAGGCACGTGAGTTGCTTTTGTTTTTGGTAATGATGTCAGAGAAGAACGATTGTCGTGCATTTTTCAATTCCAAATTATAAAGGCCAAGTCTCTCTTTATAGATTTCAAAGTGAACCTGGAGATTTGTTTTTCGCCACCTGCGTTCAGCTTTTCGACATTCTCTTTTTTCTGTTTTCACGGTCATGGCCTTTCTCCATTGAGATATTTTCTTGCCAGACACTTCCTTTACCTTAGTTGGAGCAATGGCATCTATAACATTTTCAATTTTTGAATTAAAATGATCTACTAGCTCATTTACTGAGATGTTAGCAGGGGCAAGTGTGGAAGAAAAATTCTGAGTAAACATTTCCCTAGTATTTTCAGGTAAATATCGCTTTGTGGTTACCTCTTTCTGAATATTTTTGTGAACAGAAATAGACCTCTCAAAGAAAACACAGGAATGGTCAGAGAGTGCAACATCAGTCACCACAACCTTAGAGATATTCAGACAGTTTGAGATAATTAAGTCCAGAGTGTGCCCCTTATTGTGCGTGGGCTCCGTCACATGCTGAGTCAGTCCATAGCTATCAAGAACACAAAACAGTTCTTTTGCCCCTCTGTCCTGGGGGTTGTCAACATGGATGTTAAAATCACCAACAATGAATAGACGGTCAAAGTCAATACACACTATAGACAGCAGTTCAGTAAAGTCATCAAAAAAGCTTGCACAGTATTTGGGTGGTCTATAGATATTTAGGAACAGAGCTCGAAAGGAGCATTTCAGCTGAAGGGCCACATATTCAAAAGAATCAAAGTTCCCGTAAGATGTCTTCCTGCATTGAATGGAATCATTGAACAGAATAGCAACTCCACCCCTTTTCTTCAGCATCTCCACTGACTCATGGAGCACAGAGTGAGTCTGTGGAAGCTCAAACACTCTCCGTCACACATTCACCTTCTCTGATCTTTGTTATTCTTAAAGTTTGGATTCCATTTCCATTTGGAAATACAGAAAAAAATAAAAGCATTAAAATGTCTTCAGGCAAATTCTGAAAATCATAAACACAAACAGATCTGTATGAACTGCAGTCAGTAAACTGACCTGAGAGTCTCCAGTCTGCAGTTTGGACTCTTTAGTCCAGAACTCAGCAGCTCCACTTCTGAATCCTGCAGCTCGTAGTGACTCAGGTCCAGATCTCTCAGATGGGAGGGGTCAGACTTCAGAGCTGAGGCCACGACTTCAAATTCAGTCTCTGAGAGTCCAAAGCCAGAAAGTCTATAATGACACATATATCACAACTTGTGTTAGTATAAAAACAGAGGAGCCATTTAATTAACTTACTGAATTTGAAATGGAACAACTTTTAACATATTATGAACATTTAATTTAATAATAGAGTTTTCTTTATTCATTGTCATTTGTTTTGTTTTTGTTTCATGGTTCTGTCACAAGTTCACAAGACAGTTTTGGGTTGGACAATGTGGGGGATAACAAAAACTCCAGGCGCTCCATCCCGCTGGGGAGTCAGGTACCCGGAGGCGTACGGTGGACGGCCAGGGCGAGGCCGCCGCACCGCACTAGAGTCAGGGTTCCGAGTTTTTCGAGCCAAGTCCCGGCTAAAGCGCAGCACGGAGCACCCGGCAGGAGCCTACAGCAGATCCCCCCGCGCGGTTCCCTCGTCCCTCGGAGGAGGCGGAGAGGTGGGTGTTTTTCATCTGCCGGTGGACTGCCGGGGAGAACGTGCTGCTCGGGAGCCAGGCTCAGAGTGAGTGGCAGTGCACCCGCCTTTGACAGCTTATTCATTGTCAGCCTGTCAGACATTATTTAAACTCTTAAGCATTGTGGTAAAAACAGATCTGATATAATGTTAAAGAAACTGCAATGATCTATGAATAACTGCTTTCACCGATAACTGTAAATACTGCTGTATGTTGTGATCACATGCTGCTCTGAGAAAACCTCTAAAGTCCTTCATGTGTTTGACATGTCGCCTCCATCACTCAAAATAATGTGAAGAAAAGAAAAAAATGTTAAAATGTCACAATATATAAATAGAATAACTGGATCATTTAATTTTGCTCTCAGAGTATTTCACATGAACCATTTTATAGTATTTATTTGAAGAAATCGATTTATAAAGCTAATCACATCTGGACATACTTGGCCTTCCTGCAGTTCCTCACAGCTGGAAGCAGTCTCCGTCGTCCCTCCTTTGATGTCTGGTACTTCCTCAGGTCCAACTCATCCAGAACCTCCTCTGACATCTGCAGCATGTAGGCCAGAGCAGAGCAGTGGATCTCAGAGAGTTCTTTCTCTGATCTGTTCCCTGACTTCAGGAACTCTGTGATCTCCTGATGTACTGAGTGGTCGTTCATCTCTGTCAGACAGTGGAAGATGTTGATGCTCCTGTCAGGAGAGATTTTAGAACTGTTCATCTCCTTCAGGTTGTTGATGGCTCTCTGGATGATTTCTGGACGGTTGTCTGTGCGACCCCGTCGGCCTCCTAACAGTCTCTGGATGATCTTTGGACGGTTGTCTGTGCGACCCAGCAGGCCTCCTAAGAGTCTCTGGTTGGACTCCAGAGAGAGGCCGTGGAGAAAGCGGACAAACAGGTCCAGGTGGCCATTTTCACTTCTGAGGGATTTCTCCATGGCTCCCTTCAGGAAGACATCCAGGGATGGGTAATCATAGTAACTGTTTTTACTGTTCTCATCGTCCCAGTCTCCCTGCAGGAAGTCCTGCAGTACCGCTGTCTTCCTGTTGGTGTAACAGTGCAACATGTAGACTGCAGCCAGAAACTCCTGAATGCTCAGATGAACAAAGCAGTAGACTGTTTTCTGGAAGATCACACTCTCTCTTTTGAAGATCTCTGTGCAAACTCCTGAGTGCACCAAGGCCTCGGTGACACCAAGACCACAGCGCTGCAGGTCTTCTTGGTAGAACATGATGTGTCCTTTCTCCAGATGTTCAAACGCCAGCCTCCCCAGCTTCAGAAGAACCTTCCTGTCAGCCTCCGTCAGCTGCTGTGGACTCGTCTCATGTCCCTCTTCATACTTCTGCTTCTTCCTCTTGGTCTGGACCAGCAGGAAGTGTGAGTACATGTCAGTGAGGGTCTGGGGCAGCTCTCCTCTCTGGTCTGTAGTCAACATGTGGTCCAGAACTGCAGCAGTGATCCAGCAGAAGACTGGGATCAGACACATGATGTGGAGGCTCCTGGAGCTCTTGATGTGAGAGATGATTCTGCTGGACAGGTCTTCATCACTCGATCTCCTCCTGAAGTACTCCTCCTTCTGGGCGTCAGTGAAGCCTCGTACTTCTGTTACCCTGTCCACACACTCAGGAGGGATCTGATTGGCCGCTGCAGGTCTGGAAGTTATCCAGACGAGAGCCGAGGGAAGCAGCTTCCCCCTGATGAGGTTTGTCAGCAGCACGTTGACTGATGACTGCTGTGAGACATCAGACACAACCTCATTGTTTCTGAAGTCCAGAGAAAGTCTGCTTTCATCCAGGCCGTCAAAGATGAGCAGCACTTTGCAGACAGCCAGCTGCTCTGCTGTGACCTTCTGTAAGGTTGGATGGAAATCATGGAGCAGCCTGAGAAGACTGTACTGCTCACCTTTGATCAGGTTCAGCTCCCTGAAGGAGAGCGGGATCACCAGACTGACATCTTGGTTTTCCAAACCCTCGGCCCAGTCCAGAGTGAACTTCTGCACTGAGAAGGTTTTTCCAACTCCAGCGACTCCGTTGGTCAGGACCGCTCTGATGAGAGTCTGTTGGTCAGGTAAGGCTTTAAAGATGTCCTGGCACTTGATTGGAGTTTCATGGAGGGTCTCCTTCTTGGAAACTGTCTCCAGCTGCCTCACCTCATGTTGGGTATTAACCTCTTCACTCTGGCCTTGTGTGATGTAGAGCTCAGTGAAGATGCTGTTGAGGAGGGTTTCACTTTGATCAGTTCCTTCAGTCACACGTTCACATCTCCTCCTCAGACTGAGCCGATGTTCATCTAGAACCTCCTTCAGACCACTATCTGCTGGAAGAGAAGGAAACATGAGAGAATCAGGAAAATGCTTTTGACAATCTGAACAGTCAGGATTTTAAATGTCATGATTTTTATAAAACATTTTAATGTCTATACTTTACAACACAAAACATCCTGGACATGAAGACTCCAGAAGGAACCACAAATACTAGCTGCCAGATATTTATGCTATCATACGTAAATGTTATATAAGTGCTGGGCTAATGTAGTAATGTCTGAGTAAGACAGAAAGCGTTTTTTAGGGAAACACTGCTGTCCCTCGTGAAATATTTGTGTACACAATTTAAAACCAAAGCCTTGAAGAAGGGATCAGATGATACAGTGTTTCTATAGAAGAGTAGACACCCAGCACCCAGACAGCGGTAAAGAGGCTGCTCGTGTTCGGCCTCTTACTTTGTAAAATGCTCCGTCTTTCTCCACACTGAGGACAGCAGGAGTCTCCTGATGGAGGAAGCTGCTCCCAGTATGAGGCGATGCACTGTCTGCAGAACCAGTGTCCACAGCTGGTAGAGACTGGATCCTTCAGGACGTCCTGACACAGAGCACAGCTGGACAGCTGCTCCTCCACAGGAATAGGACTCTTCCTCTTCCCTCTGTGGAGATGAAAAGATCCTTTACAGCACTTTACATTAGTGGAGCTGATTCTCACCAAAGGTACAACAATGTGGCAAAATCTAGTTTCATATTTAAAATGAAGTCTGTATCTCTAGATGATTGTTCATCCTGGTAAGGTAGATAGAGGTTAGTTCTTCATATCATTAGGAAACCACACAGCTTTGTGTCTGGATTCATAACATCAGCTGAATTAATCTGGTACACTTTAGCACTTTGAACCCAATTTACATTGAATTTCCTGTTAAAGGTGGGGTAGGTAATTTTGGAGAAACCAGCTCGAGTGCGCTAGAATTTGAAAATACACAGCCGGAAGAAATGTGCTACTTCCTTCCAGAGCCCCTCCTCCAACACACACGAACACGCACATGACCAATGAGGGCACGAGATAAGTTTGTGCACAGATGGAAGGCTGACTTTAGCCGGGCCGGCTCAGATGCTTGGTCGAGCTATTTACAGCGCCACGGCTTCCACAGATGACCCTTTTTTATGGATTTTTTGTCAAAGCATTTAAGATATTCATTGCTATCGGGATGTTAAGAGCATTCCATGGAATATAACAAAAAGTGTATCTCGAGCCGGTTTCTCAAACTTACCTATCCTACCTTTAATTAATTGCCATAAACATATGGAAAGGATGCCAAGATAACAACATAATGATATTGATTTGAGTTAATGCTTCGTCAGGTCTGTCTGCAACACAACGAGCAAAATACTTTAAAATGTTTGTTTTCTGAATGGAGATCGGTTTGGTTAAAGCTAGGCTAACATTGTAGCGGATCCATCAACACTCAACATAACTCCATCCAGTCCTAAGAACAGCAGCTATTATATTGTTAGCACCACAGACAGTCTCTGGTTTATACAGGTACATGAATAACCCTGATTTAATATGAGGTGCTGTAGAGCTCTGGCTGCTGATGTTCCCTCTTCTGATTTATCTCAGCATGTCAGTGACGACAGGAGCAGAATCTCAACACTGTTTTTGTATCAGAGCGTCACAAACTTTACTCTCAAGTTGTAACTTTTCAAGTTGTGTGAATACCCGGGGGATATGAATTTCACATCTTTACTTGATTTGTGTTGCCAGGCACAAAATTGTGTCTGTGAATTGACCCTACATTTTATCGCACCACACAAAATAAATATGCTAATTGGAAATACAACCAGCTCACCCGGTTGTTAGAATCATTATACTATACTCTACACATTGTTTCTGTACTCTACTGCCCTCATAATTATAATGTATGTAACATGTAATTATAATTATAAAATAACCGTTTTGATTATCAGATAATATAAAAACTGAATCCTCTTCAGGTCAGGTCACAGTAGAAACAGACTCTTACTTCCTGTCTGAGGGTCCAGGTTCATCTCTGAAGTCTGGAGGTTCCTTTTTAGACCGGTCACTCTTCAGAGACAGACAGCTGGGGACTGGAGATTTGTCCTCTTTGTCTTCTTTTAAATCACTCATCTTCTCCAGTCTGAGAGATAAACCAGTAACACTGCACACACCCCCCCCCCACACACACACACACACACACACACACACACACACACACACACACACACACACACACACACACACACACACACACACACACACACACACACACACACACACACACACACACACACACACACACACACACACACACACACACACACACATTATATTAACACAGTTATAGTATGTTAAGCTAAACCATCATAATGACAAACTTGGGTTTCAAAACAAACCAGTCAGACTTCAGGCAGGCTGCTCTCCTGACTGCGCTGGGCTCTCCATGTTGACTGCGCTGGGCTCTTACCTGTTATGTGACTCTGATGAGTCAGAAACCAGGAAATGGATAAAAAAGTTCACAACATTTGAAGATGTCACTTTCGACTGCAGGAAATAAATCTATTTTAATTTACAGATTATTTTCTGACATACAGTATAACCAGGGTTCGAGATATAAACTGAGCCCTATGTTTTTTTTTTAAAACTAACGCACACATATGAGGTGTGATTTGTGCCAAAGACCGAACTAACTGAGCAGCCAATCGTGTCGATCGTTCCCTACCATGCCGTGAACTATGCCGCGAGAGAAGTAACGTGACACTCTCGTCGCCACCCCTCTCGTCTGAGAAGCTACGTGACGTCTGCGTCTGAAGTTACTTTACTTTGGTAGTTATCACCAAATAACCCAGTGAAGTTACAGCTACTTAGTTGCTGTTCAAGCTAGACTCTTTTTCAATATAGTTTTGGTATTCAAATAATGTTACACCTCCTGTATGCCCTGAACGCAAAAACAACCACAGACAAGAATATATATTTTTAATTATCAAAATGATAACAAAGGCTGCAAAAACAGGAGAAGCCTGTCTTCCCTTGTTCTCCAGGAGAAAACGCCATATCACCAAGTGTTCATATCGTTTTGTGTGTGAAATAGATCGCTGCAGTGAACACGACTTTATGTATTAGTTTATGGTTTATTTGAGATGGAGGGATGCAGTATACATAGAAGTTCAGAGAAGAAGCAACCCAATATTGTTTATTTTATTTCATTTCATTTTGGCACCATGGCAGAGGCAAATATAGAGTTAATGTGCGGAGATTATAATGTCCAGTTTACTAAAATATGTATTGTTTTATGATGTTTAGTTGATAAAATAGTCACTGTGCTACATTTTGCTGCACTCAAGCATACATCTGAAGACAAGAGTTGTGTGGCCACAAGGGGGAGTATATCTTTAATTGAGCGCTTCTGGAGGAAACAAAGGTTCGCAAACACATTGTACTTTACTGCTGAGAAAGGCTGTGCAAAGACGTGAAACGATGTGCTGCAATGTCTGTGTATTTTTGAATAAGTAAAGGAAGAAAGTAATAACTCGCACTGAGTCTTATAGGTGGGGTAGGTAATTTTGGAGAAACCAGCTCGAGTGCGCTAAAATGTGAAAATACACAACCGGAAAAAATCTGCCACTTCCTTCAGACTTCCTTACAGAGCCCCTCCTCCAACACACACAAACGTGCACATGACCAATGAGGGCACGAGATAAGTTTGTGCCGAGCCGGCTAAAATGATTGGTCGTGCTTTTGCAGCACCACGGCTTCCACAGATGAATTTTTTTATGTATTTATTGTCAAAGCATTTAATGTATTCATTTCTATCGGGATGTTAAGAGCATTCCATGGAATATAACAAAAAGTGTTTATGAAATAAATTACATACAAGGCAAGGCAATTTTATTTATATAGCACTTTTCAGCTTGTGGCGATTCAAAGTGCTTTACAGATTAAAAGCAAACGACATTTAAGAACAAATACAGCACAAATACATTATTAAAAAGGCATTTAAAAACAGGCATAATAAGCAAAGGTAATGAAATAAATTAAATAAATAAACACAGCAGGTACAGAATACATGACTGAAAAGGCATACTGTAGTGTGAGTATGGGCAGCTCAATTAAAAGCAGCGGCAAATAGGTGTGTTTTTAGTCGGGATTTAAAAATAGGAAGTGTTTCGGCGGACGTGCATGATTTAGGCAGTTTGTTCCAGATTGTTTGGGCATAATAACTAAAAGCTGCTTTTCCATGTTTAGTGGTTATTCTCGGAACAGAGAGCAGACCCGACCCAGAAGACCTGAGACTCCTGGATGCTTCATAGTGATAGGGAGTAGGCCGTCTATATACCTCCGTCCTAAGCCATTTAGTGATTTGAAAACTAGCAGTAGTATTTTAAAATCAATTCTTTGGCAGACTGGAAGCCAGTGTAATGATCTCAGAACCGGAGTGATGTGATCCACTTTTCTAGTGTCAGTGAGAACTCGAGCAGCAGCGTTCTGAATCAGCTGCAGCTTTCTGATAGATTTTTTAGTGAGCCCTGTGAAGACACTATTGCAGTAGTCGAGTCTACTGAAAATAAAAGAATGGACAAGTTTTTCTAAATCCTGTTGCGACTTTAGTTTTTTAATCCTTGATATATTCTTCAGGTGATAATATGCAGACCTAATAACTGTTGTAATGTGACTGTTAAAATGCAGGTCTGAGTTCATCACTACACCCAGATTTCTTGCTTTGTGAGTTACTTTGTAGTCTGCCGACTGAAGCTCTGTGATTACTTTTAATCGGTCCTTCTTTGCTCCAAAAACAATGATCTCAGTTTTTTGTTTTTTTAATTGGAGAACGTTCTGAGTCATCCAGTCAGTGATGTGCTCAATTTACTTGCTCAGTGTTCTAATCGGAGAGTAGTCTCCCGGTGTAATTTTAAAATAAATCTGGGTGTCGTCTGCATAGATGTGATAGCTTAGATCGCTCTTTTTAATAATTTCAGTCAGAGGTAGCATATAAATATTAAAAAGCAAAGGTCCTAAGATGGAGCCTTGAGGAACCCCGCATGACATATTTATCAGGGTTGATTTGTAATTGCCTATTGAGACAAAGTTTGTTCTGTCTTTCAAGTAGGAGCTCAACCAGTTTAGAGCCGTTACTGAAACTCCCACCCAGTTTTCAAGACGGTCTAACAATATGTTGTGGTCAACAGTATCAAAGGCAGCGCTGAGATCTGATAATACTAACACTGATATTCTGCCACTGTCTGTGTTCAAATGGATGTAATTTAAGACCTTAACAAGTGAAGTCTCAGTGCTGTGGTTAGGTCAAAAGCCCGACTGAAACACATCAAAACCGTAATGAAATTACTCAACTGTTGAAAAACTGCTTTTTCAATCAATTTGCTTAAAAAGGGAAGGTTTGATATTGGCCTGTAATTATTCATTATGGTTTTGTCTAGGTTATGGTTTTTTAGGAGCGGTTTAATTATTGCAGTTTTCAGGGCCTGTGGAAAAA
This sequence comes from Pogonophryne albipinna, assembly GCA_028583405.1. Classification (NCBI taxonomy): domain Eukaryota; kingdom Metazoa; phylum Chordata; class Actinopteri; order Perciformes; family Artedidraconidae; genus Pogonophryne; species Pogonophryne albipinna. Next base: position 99,498 of record JAPTMU010000275.1, read on the forward strand.
CACCTGATTGAAGAGACTTGTTTACTATGTGTAGTATATCTGAGGCCAAGCAATGAAAAACAGTTTTGAAAAATCCTGTCGGGATGATGTCGAGGCTACAGGAGGAGGATTTACCCCACCTTTAATACATTACTTTATTTCATTATTTTCCCCCTTCATTTGAGAAACACTATCCAATGATTTATTATGTTTGTGTCACACACACACCATTACTGAATTAATTCTAAAACCAAGAATAACCTACATACAACAATAGGGAGCCCTGGCTCAAGGACGGACTACCCAAGGACACCACACATGATTAATTTCCAATTACAGTATATTTATTTAAAGAGCTTACGAAATGAAGGACAACACTGTTCTTATTAGGATAATATATACTATTATTAATGGGAAATCATCAAGTCATTCATGACAATATGCCCGCTGTATTTATAAATCGTGATTTATTACAACTTTCCATGCTCGCTTCCGATGTTACACGACCGCTCAGGACCAAACAGCTTTCGCCGGTTAGTGACGTCACGCACGTCACGAGTAGAACACTTTTTGAATAATACACTAACTATATTGTTACTAACTGACAACATTTGTATGCTGTTATAATCGTGATTTATTAAAAAATACATCAATAATGAAAAAATCATATGGCACATTTCACAATACAAATGCAACCTCTATCATATACCAAGCCCACTAACAGGTGCTAATAGCATTTCGTAAGCTCTTTAAAGAGAGTAACTCAAATAAATATGTGCCCATTCGCTAGTCTGACAGGTGCGTGGTTCTCACTGCGCCTCATGCGTACAACTTTGAACACCTTCAATATATGCCGCATTAATGGATTTGGCCTGCAGTCACCGCATCTGGGCTGAATTAAACACGTATTATTTTGGTCCTGTGTGTTTATCAGAGGCCATGTCAGCAGGCCACATCATATTATGCCAGCGTTGCTTTCACAAGACATACAAGCCACAAACTGGCAATCGAAACATGCCACAACCTGAGGGACAGTGAATGAGAAACACAGACACACCCAAACCCACACACACCTTGAGCGAGAGAGCGCGAGAGCGAGAGAGCTGCCAGACACAACTCTTATTAATCCCCGTACCGGACAATTGTTATTTGTTCCAAATCGGAACCGGATTTCGGTTCCCGACCCTCATCCCATCCCATCCCCAGCCACAGCCGTGGCCTTGACCGGTCTTGACATAAAATCTCGAGTCCTATAGGTCCGATCCAAAGACAAGACCAATACCGTTATCGGTCTCGAGTACTACAACACCAGCAAATATTCTCCTACTAATGTTTATTAATTATTACGTCTGACATCGTCGTGACGTCGCCTGTATTCTACGTCAACCTAATAACAATTGATGGAGGCGTTGGCGCACGTTGACACGTTAGTTCTCCGTCAGCTTAGTTGTGCGGTCTTTGACACACACACACACACACACACACACACACACACACACACACACACACACACACACACACACACACACACACACACACACACACACACACACACACACACACACACACACACACACACACACACACACACACACACACACACACACACACACACACAGACCAGCAGCAGCCCTTGCACAAACTTAAATACGAAAAGGTTCAACTACCCACACACACATCATCTCGGCTCGCGCAGCACACTCACAGGCATATTGCGCAATAATGTTAAAAAGCAGATCCTGGTGTTAACACTCACCCTGTTTTTCTCCTCCTGCTCTGTCGAAGTGTAAAATGGAGTCTGGCAGTCTGACTTCCTACTTACACTTTCAACATCCTTCCCTGTCTGCAGCTCCTCCCTTTGTTTCATAACCAGCCTCATCACGTGGACAGGTACAAACAGGGATTATTTTCAATTGCTCTCACAGTAAAACAGCTCCAAAAACATGTATAAGAAAGTTAGAAAATAGACAAGCAAGTCAAAATAATAATACCACAAAGTGAAAACAAATCAATAAACATCCTGCATTCAAAACCTTACTTGTGAGGTTGTTTTGGGTACTCTAGTGTTAACTGTGCAATATATTGTTGCATAACTTGTTTGAGGAATAATATTACTGCTGCATGAATGCACAAATTGCATAGTGTAGATTATTTGAACTCCTTTATATACTCTTGGTTTGTTAAATGCATTGCTGCAGATTCTATGAGATCAATATATGTGTAGTTTTGTCCTGTGATAACCACGTATCTTTAAAAAGTCAGCTTTTCACGAGTTTTTCAGAATAACAGCCCTGTTTTCAGCTTTGTGACGGTGCATTTTCAAGCTGATCCAAGAGGCTTTTAAAAGACATATAGCTTAAGGAGGAGATCTGCCTCAACACATAAATAAATACTGGATCCTAGTTCCTCGTATACATTTAAAATCATCTGGAGATACGTGGTTATCACTGGACAGGAGGGGGAAGAACATCTGTAATCTTAAAGTAACTAAAGCTGTCACACAAATGTAGTCGGGTAAAAAGTGAAATAATGACCTCTGAGATGTAGTGAATAAGTGTACAGCTGATACCTTGAATTTGTAGTAAAGTACAGAACTTGAGTGTCAGTACTTAGTTACTATTTTCAGTAACCATGCCAGAGGGGATAGGTTGGAGCAGGTTGTGTCCCAGGTGTGAAGGTCTGCAATCATAAAGTGGTGTTAATATGTGGAGATTATTCGCTAACAAAACGTTTAACTATCAGAAACTATACAAAATTTATTTGCAACAGGAATTATTTTCTGCAATAATCCAAAAATCACATGGAGAAATAACACTGAAATGACGGACACTAGTCAGCAGAAAGTAATTAAAACAATAATTCCAAAAATATGCAAAAAATATGTATCTTAAAGTATATTTTAAGATCATGTTTAGTCGTCTGATTCATCTGCACATTGCTGTTTTAGTCTGCGTTCTTTTAATTAGTGTCTACACTGTGCCTATTGAGCCGTTTTGAGCGATGTGGGGCAAGCCCCTCTCTCTGCTGTCAAAATGAATGTGTACTGTAAAAACTACACTGCGCCTGCTCAGAGTCTTTTTGTATTTAATGTGTGCGGCAAATAAATAATCACAAGTGGGGCAAATTGCTGGCAACCCTACTAAAACGTCATCTCATAATTCAGAGCCGATTGCCTGGAAGTACGTGTGCCGCGAAAAGTGTAGTGTGAAGAGGAGACGAGAGAGAGCTGTTACGGCTTGAGGGTACGCAGGACCCAAATGCAGAAAATAGGTTTGAAAGCAGGAATCCTTTATTTCCAGAACTAGGCAGGCAAACAAAGTCAAAACTAGGCAAGGCAAGACAAAACAAAACATAAAGTCACTCAGAACATAAACCCTTCCAACAACGTTAAGAATCTCACAAAGACTAACAGAAAAAGCAGAACCTAAATGCACACAGGACTAATCAAACAAATAAGACACAGATGAGGAAAACACAGGGGCACAAGCTGAACACTATCAGGTAATCAGGAAGCAACAGACAAGACGGGGGGTGAACACTTTTCAAACCAAAACAGGAAAACACTTCCTTTTTTAAAAATGTCACTTCCTTTTTTTTTCAAATGTCACTTCTGTTTTTTGATTGTGACTTTTTTTACAGAATGTGGATTTTATTTTTAAATCATTTTGTGACATGCACAATGAAGAGACTTGCAATTATTTGCCCCAGACTTCTGCTTTCAGAGTTAATTATGAAGTTATTACCCTATCCAATAATTCAATTCAATTCAAAACCTTTATTTATCCAGGTAAAATCCCATTGAGATCAATGATCTCTTTTTCAAGGGAGACCTGCAGCAGTAGGTTCCACAAGAAGACATACAAACATAAACAACAGAACAACAAAAGGACATCATACAGCAAAATGTACAGGGATTACAATTTACATATTTAACCACATGTACAGGTACCAACAGCATCTGATTGGTTAGCATCCAACCGAGCTTTAAAAACATGTAGTGGTACTAGCTTGGTAATTTTCCATTGTTTTTGCAGACTGTTCCAAGTTAGTGGAGCTGCACATCTAAAAGCTTTCTTCCCTCAGACAGTCCTAGCACTTGGCACATTTAATAAAACCACAGCATGCGATCTCAGGCAATAAGTACTTTCAATTCACAGAGAGATCAGGGAGCAGATATAAGTCAAGGAGTGAACTCTGAAGCACAAACTCAAACTCAGACTCGGATAGTGTTTCAAAATAAAGACTTTACTGGGATTTGCACAGTAATGAAAACAAGGAAAACAAAAACACTCTTTCGAGGAAAACTAAAACAGTGATCAATAACATAGATCCGTGAGAAGTCCGTGAGGCAAGCAGGAACGTATGTCATGGAGAGACAACGAACTGACAATGAACAGGAGGGAGCTAACACAATATATACACAGGTAAAGGGGACACAGGTGGAAACAATCAGGGCGGGGATAACAATCAAGGATGCAGGAGACAGAAGGGGGCGGGGAGCGTGGAGGCCTGAAATGAGAGGGAGAATTAATTAAGGGAATAAACATAAAGCACAGGACAAAGGGACATGACAAAACTAACATAAAGAATAAACTTTCACGATAAGTTTCTTGGACATGACAATATAAGATGGTAGTTTATCCAACATGGCTTTGTAAATGAAAATGTACCAGTATATATATATATATATATATATGTACCATAATAATCCAATGCAGAAGCAATAATGTAATGTAATACATGATTTTATATATAAAACACCACTGCACATTTTAGACCCTAATGGTGTGGAATTCAGGTCAAATTGCCCCGAATTCCATTTTCAATGAATACAAAAAAATATAAGGATATTTTCGTTCAACCTGAAACTCAATTGCCGGGGCTTATTTATTGTGAAGGACAAGTGGAATTGTTTTTATTTGTTTCCACTTCTGAAAAAATGCCCACCCGCATTTATGTCCTTCATAAGAGGTTCGGGTCAATCTGACCCGGATACAATACCAGGACAGACAGACAGAGAAAAACACACACACACGCACGCACACACACGCACGCACACACACACACACACACGCACACGCACGTGCACACACACACACACACACACACACAATGTTATGCATTTTGAAGCTGTTTGATCCTGTTTTCCCTTGAGCTTTACCCTTTGTAGTGTGCGTCAGCTAAATGCAATGTAATGTACACAAAACTGTCCTAGAACATTATAAACATTTTAGATCTTCCAGAAATGTATAAACATTTTACATTTTCTCGCACAGTCCCCCTCGCACCTGCACGCCGGAGGAGGGACTAAACAGAGACATAACCTCACATTACAGTGTATCAATCAATCAATCAATCAATCAATGTACGCATTTTTAAAAGGCTTCTCTTTACCAAAGCATTTTACTGATTTTACACTATTTTACTGCACACTCTGTGATTGACAATGCACTATTTCTCTATGTTTTATTCTCCATGTTTTTATTTTTTATTATTTGATCCCACTTTATGCTTTGCTCTTGCTGCTTGTTTTACACTGATTTTATGTCTTATTTCTTACTGATGTAAAGCACTTTGAACTGCAATCCCCTGTATGAAAGGTGCGATACAAATAAAGTTATTATTATTATTATTAATGTTTATTTATATAGCCCAATATCACAAATGTTACATTTGTCTCAGTTGTCTTCACAGTTTGTACAGAATATCAGTATGACAATACGACACCCTCTGTCCTTAGACCCTCTGTCCTTAGACCCTCTGTCCTTAGACCCTCACATCGTACAAGGAAAAACTTCCGAAGAAAACCCACAGTTTAAAGGGAACATGGGAGAAACCTCAGGGAGAGCAACAGAGGAGGGATCCCTCTCCCAGGACGGACAGACGTGCAATAGATGCCGTGTGTAAATTGAAAATATAATACACTTGCATCATAGGTAGTCCAAATGTTTTGAAATTCATGTGTGTATAATAGGAAGATGAATCCACGAAGATATCCATCCAGGACTTATGATCCAGGACCACAGCAACAGGCACAGCCACGACTCAAGATCTTTAACCACATGCGTCGACATCGGCTTACAAACGCCATGGGCAGATGGGACGCTGGCCTCACGTTCCTGTGCAGGGAAAAGGGGTGGCTGGTATCCGCAGGGGCATTGGAATGGAGGAAGACCAGTAGCAGAACTAGGAAGGGTGTTGTGGGCATACTCAACCCATAGAGGCTGCCTCGACCAGGAGGAGGGAGTGGAGGAGACAAGACAGCGTAAGGCAGTCTCCATCTCCTGGTTCACTCGCTCTGCTTGACCATTGGACTGGGGATGGAATCCGGATGAGAGACTGACACTGGCTCCCAGCAGCCTGCAAAACTCGGACCAAAAACGAGAAGTAAAGTAAGTCAGTAAGTAAGTCCCCGGAGACCATGCAGCCTGATCACATGTTGTAGCATGATTTCAGCAGTTTCCTTGGCAGTAGGTAATTTGGTTAATGGAATCAGCAGGGCAGACTTTGAACACCGGTCTATGACTGTGAGTATGACTGTGTTACCCGTCTGAGGGTGGTAGACCAGTGACGAAATCCAAAGAGATGTGGGACCAGGGACGATGAGGGATAGGCAAGGGATGAAGAAGACCGGAGGGAGCTTGGTGTGAGGTCTTATTTTGGGAGCAGACTAGGCAAGCAGCAATGAATTTGTACTGTCTATCCCCCGACAGTATGGGTGAAATAAAGGTGGACGGAAACAACTCCTAGTTCTGATGATTTAATCAAATCCAAATAGCTTGTTAACCTTAGAAGAAAAAGGACAACAACAATACAACAATTAGGATCACACATATCCCATACACATTAAATCACATTCAATATAATAATCACACTTACTAGTGGCCTCTCCTGATTCCTCAATCTCAATGACGTTAATTTATTTATCCCCTCTATTTATAACACATCAATAAACCCCGCAAATCTCCACCCAAATTTAAAGTCACACTCACATAAACTGAACCCCATTAATTGAACCCTCATACACCGAGCACAAACCATGAGTTTACAGCACACCTCTCACTTGGCCTCCTGGTTGGATGACCCAAGGAGGCCACCAACCTAAATAACCTTGCTCTGGTGTCTAAGGAGGTTCCTTCTTCTTAGTTCTCCACTTCGGAATCTTCAACGAGCCCGAAGTCAGGTCCGCCCGCAGAGGCACTGGTTTGACTTTTCTGTTGTCCAGGACTCTTGCCTCCCACTTTGCTTGACCCGCCGCTCGGCCTCTTCTAGTCAGCCATTTCTCTGCAGCTCGCCGTACCCATGCAACTGCTCCACATCCCCTAGCCAGACTGCTGAACCTCTCTGGATTCACCAGGTTCACAACAGCAATGCTCCAAAACTTTCCTTCCGGTCTTCTCTCCGTCAAGACTGAAGCTTCTTCCCTTTCTGAGGTTTCTGGGGATCCGCTAACCTTAACTAGGGACTCCTCAGCCTCTGCGTCCTTTCCACTGGTGTCGTCATGGATAGGGTTTTTGTTTGACTTGGCTCTGGTGAGTATTGCCGAGAATGCCTTTCTTTGAAGCTTGCCCACACTCTCTCTGGCACCAGTTGTCACCTCCGCGGCCAACTTCATGGGCCATTCTTCTAGCGGTCTCACCAGGAACTCTGGTCCCCTCTGCCACTCTGAGCCCTCTCCCAGGTCTTCAGGAGTTTCTCCTCTCGTTATGATGTAAGCTTTTAATCGAGCTGCAAAGACCGCACCGCACATCTCAGCTTTGACTACGTCTCCCTTTTGGTCGAGAGGTGTTAGCTTGACCTTTTGTTTGTTTGTTTGTAGCCTTTATTTAACCAGGTGAAAGCCCCTTGAGATCAAAATATATCTTTTTCAAGGGTGACCTGCAGGACATTAGTTACACATGTAACATAAAAACAACAGAACAACAATAAGGATGACATACAACATAATGTACAGGGTACAGTTTACAAACTCTATTTACAGTGACAGGTACCATGAGTATCAAACAGCATGTCACCCAGCCGAGTTTCAAAGTGATGCAGGGGAACCAAAGTGCTCAGTTTTAAACATGTTTGCAGACTGTTCCAATTTAGTGGAGCTGCACAACTAAAAGCTTTCTTCCCTAAGACAGTCCTAGCACTTGGCACATTTAATAAAACAACATCATGAGATCTCAGGCAATACGTACTTTCAATTCGTCGAGAGATCAGAGAGCAGATATAAAAAGGTAGTTTACCCAACTTGGCTTTGTAAATGAACATGTACCAATGACTGAGCCTCTGTACAGTTAGTGAAGGCAGACCTGCCTTGGCATACAGGGTACAGTGAAGAATAAGTGGTTTACAATTAGTAACAAATCTCAGAGCACTGTGATAGGCGGCATCTAACTTTTCCAGGCAATGGGCAGGTGCATTCATATAGATCAAATCACCATAGTCCAGCACAGGTCAAAAGGTCACAGTGACTAGAATTTTCCTGGCTTCAAATGAGAAACAGGACTTGTTTCTAAAAAAGAAGCCAAGTCTAACCCTCAGCTTTTTAAGCAGATTAATGTCCTGAAGTTTAAAAGTAAGACAATCATAAAGCCAGATACCTAGGTATTTATAACAGGTAACCACTTTGAGTTCTTGTCCTTGCATAGTAACAATATCCAAAGCAGTGTCTGTAGTCTTTTTAGCTTTAGAAAAGAGCATTACCTTGGTTTTATCAACATTTAAAAGAAGCTTAAGCTCAGAGAGCTGAGTCTGAATCAGACCCGGCGTCATCCAGGATTTGGGCCCGCTGTTTTAATCAGGGCTGAATACAACATTTTAATTGTTTTATTATTATGTTCAGTGGCGGCGCCAGGGTATACTGGGGTAGGCTATAGCCATACCAAGAAATGGCTTAGCCCCACCATGAAAAATGATTTTAAAGTAAGCTAAATAAAGTCCGCCAACTCATGCGGAGTAAATTGCACAGACAGCAGTAAATACCGAAGACTAGAAACGGTTTGAAAACTTTTGTCACATCGTGATCATCTTCTCAAGAGAACATCTTTGATAATGTCTTCTGGCCAATCAGAATCACGATAACGACGTGGTGTTGTTGCAGGAAGTCCCGACGGAGAATACTTTTGCGGTAGTACATCTCTATATACATCGATACAACATTACGTGTTGATAGAAATCAACACGTAATGAAATAAGACCCCACGGTTTGATGATTGATAGGTGTGTGGGCTGTCTTTCATTTTGACACGCAGAAAAATGGGGGATATCCGCCCTTATCCACAAAGTAAAGTAATTCACACAGCCTCTCCTCTTGTCTCTGTGAGGAGCAGCAGGTTCAGCTTTCAGAACAAAGTAACAAAAAACTAAAATGGCATTCATTTTTTTAAATATGTCGTGTAGTAATAGATGTATTTATTTTTCTTCTCAAGAGAGTACCAGAATGTGTATTTTATGTTAGTATTTCAAAAGATCTCCTAGGGGAGAATCCCTCCGGACCCCCTGCAGGGGTTGGGTTTTCAGCATGTCAAATGTTCAAAATGTCTTTCACCTGTGGGGAAATTGCAGGATTGGCTCCAGGTCGCCCTTTTTATTTACTACAAGACAAATGTGCCTTTTTATTTCGTACAGTTCAATTTGGATTGAGACAGGGAAATAATCTAAACCTCACGCATGGCGTTTCACTGTCAAGGGGAGCGTGTATGTAATTACATTGCAAATACTGGCTTGAGCCCCACCGCTGTATGGGTTAGCCCTACCATAGATTACCCAACACAAATACTCTGGAGCCGCCATTGATTATGTTTATTGTTGTTATTTGTAGGGCTTTGTCCTAATATTTATTTTTGTTTTAAACTATGTTGAAAGATTAGTTTAATAGCATTTTTTTTATTTTGCTATGAAATTCTGAATGAAATTCTGAATGAAAGGCTGCGCGCGAGACTGGTTTTTCGCTGGGTTGAGTCGTGTGGGGTCTTGAGTGAGATGCGGCACAGCAGCCTGTCAGTTTACTCTTGCTCGGTTAGTTTGGCTATTATCATTTATATGTAACTGCAACAATGGATATCAGGAAGTGGTTCACACTTATACACTTGAAAGGAATATGGCAACTCAGCGCCAGATGCAGGCACATTAGAAGACATCAGTTACGTTACCAACGAGCTAGCAAGCCAGCCAGGGACAAGGGAGGCTGGCAATCAATTATATTTTGAAGAGAAATTGACTCTCAAGCCAGCTCTCTCACAAACTCCTGTTCTGCGCAAGCAGACCGCTGCACATGCTCTCTGCCTCGCTCAATCTCTCTCTCTCTCCCTTTCTCTCCATCGCTCAACCTTACTCCACCTCTCCACCCTGTGTGCGCTCAAGTTTGCCTGCGTGCTTGCCCAAGTTGGCACAGCGTTACAAATGTGCCACAAAACCAACCAATGGATGTAGCCCATAATAAGACCGTCAACAGCCTTATGGCAACCTAACCCCCGGGGAAATGTAAGTTTCGGGGTGGGCCCGTCCTGGTAAATCAAATGCCCGCCCAGAGACGTATGTCTGCCGCCGGGTCTGGTCTGAATAATGTTAAAAACAGCCTGTAATTTAACTTTGACTCCACCAACCTGAGCCCTGGCTCAGCTACTGCTCCAGCTTGGACCTGCTCCGCAGTCTTCTGCCTCCCACTTTGGCCTGACCTGACCCATGGTTTGAGGGAGGAGCCTCTGGCGCTCAGGATCTCTTTTACCCCCTCTGTGATTTCCTCCAGTCTCTTTGGGTCATTGTGGGACGTTAAGATATCGTCCACATAACGGTCCTCCTCCAGGACCCTGCGATCTTCCACCATGTGCGCGAAACTGGGCTGCTTCTATGTTTTCAGGAAGGTGGCCTCCACTCCTCTTCTGTTGTTTGGAAGTGAGGCTGGGTCCTCGGTCCATGGGTAAGATGCGTTCCAGTGCGGAGTCAGGCAGTGTTCATCTTTGGCCATGTAGGACAGCCCCTCTTTAATGACGTCCAGCTCCCTTTCTTCTGCCAGGGTCATTTCCTTTCCTCCTGGCTGGCATGTCCCGCAGTCCCACACCTGGATTCACAGGCTGGACCGATACTTCCACCACTTGAGAATTTCTCTCCTTGTTGCAGTTGTATCCCTGGTCTCCGCCTTTACTTCCGGAGTCAGACTCTTGGTCTCTTCTTTCCTCAGGATCTCAGGACTCTCGACTACTTCTCTGTACTCCACAGCAGCTGTCCTCATCGAGCGAGCAAAGTGCGTCTCGGACTGGTGCATAGTCACTTTTATATTCTCGAATAGACTGGGATGTGCTCCGCCCACGGTTTTACCCAGTGGGCCCTCCCATAAGACGAGGCAGACCCGGCGGCAGACGTACATGTCTGGGCGGGCATTTGATTTACCAGGGCGGACCCACCACAACACTTAAATTTCCCGGGAAATCTGAATTGTCAACGGGGGGGGGGGCTGTTAGATGCTCGCGATTTGTCAACGGGGGGGGAGGAGGGAGGCGCTCGTGAATTGTTGAAAGAGAGGGGTTTTAGGTTGCGATAAGGCTGTTGACGGTCTTATGTATCCATTGGTTGGTTTTGTGGCACATTTGTAACGCTGTGCCAACTTGGGCAAGCACACAGGCAAACTTGAGCGCACACAGGGTGGAGAGGTGGAGTGAGGTTGAGCGATGGAGAGAAAGGGAGAGAGAGAGAGAGAGAGAGAGAGAGAGAGAGAGAGAGAGAGAGAGGGGGAGAGAGAGAGAGAGAGTGATTGAGCGAGGCAGAGAGCCTGTGCAGCGGTCTGCTTGCGCACAGAGCAGGAGTTTGTGAGAGAGCCGGCTTGAGAGTAAATTTCTCTTCAAAATATAATTGATTGCCAGCTGACTTGCTTGCTCGTTGGTACCTAGGCCTAACTGGTTTCTTCTAATGTGCCTGCATCTGGCGCTGAGTTGCCATATTCCTTTCGTGAACCACTAGCAAGAGTAAACTAACTGCAGGCTGCTGTGCCGCATCTCACTCAAAAACCCACACGACTCAACCCAGCGAAAAACCAGTCTTGCACGCAGCCTTTCATTCAGAATTTCCTAGCAAAATAAAAAAATGATATTAAACTAATACAAAAATAAATATTAGGACAAAGCCCTACAAATAACAACAATAAACATAATAATAAAACAATAAAAATGTGGTATTCAGCCCTGATTAAAACAGCGGGCCCAAATCCTGGATGGGCGGGCCCAAATCCCAGCCCCATGGGGCCCGCCCATGACGCCGGGTCTGAGACGAGGTCTCCAACTATCCTCAGTCTTTGTGGAGCGAGTCTCCCCTCTCTGTGACTGATGAGAAGTTCAACATGGTCTGGTCTCTTCAGTTCGTCCGTTGCAACCTCTGGAAAGAACCTCTTTAGCTGTTCAGGTCTGACGCTCCGATGCACTTTAGCGATCTCCTCTAGGCCATAACAAACCAGCTCGTGAGCCCTCACAGTACCTTTGGGGGTCTTGACTCTTACTCGCAGGAGGTACCTGTTCGTCTTCACTGTCACGGTCATTCCTCCAACTCCATGCACGACCAGAGTGACTTCTTCTCTGCTCAGACCGAGCCTGTCAGCCGCTACATGAGTGATGTAGTTGGTGTCTGATGCGAGGTCAATCAGAGCTCCAATCTTCTGCCCCGCGTTGACAGTGAATTCCAACAGCATCATGATGACAGGGTGCTCGGTCAGTCTATTCTTCTCCAGAAGTCCACCTTCATCCTTCCTAGAGCTCCTTGTCACTGAAGTCTTGTTGCTGTTACTGAAAGCTTTCTTGATCTCCGCCGCCGCCTCTGGGGAACATTTGGACAAGGCTAGCTTTTGTTCTTCTGTTAGCTCCCTTACCCCCTCGTTGCCTTTTCCAAGTTTCCCCTTTGGTAGCTGTTCCCATTTTGGACAGAGGAGGTAGTGGTGGTCGGAGGAGGTCCCCTCTTGGCAGTCTTCCCTGTTGGAGAGGAACCTGTCTGTGCACTCTTCTCCCACGTCGTGACATCCAAGACAAACGCGGCATGCTCCTACCTTCTTCACAGCAGTTTTTCTCTCAGCCAAGCCAAACCCCTTGAACTTCTTGCAGAAGGATAACTTGTTATTGTGTTTCTCCTCTCCACACACAATGCACTCACCTTCTGGAGTGTCCCTTCTGGTGGATTTTGTGTAGGCATACTTTCTCTTGAACCTGTTTTTCGGCTTTTCCATTTTCTCAGATGGGTGATTCTCACGAAACCACCGTTGGTCATGTCCAGATGTCTCTGTTATTTTCAGTTGTTCCAAGCTCTCTAGAATTTCTCCTTGCTCCTTCAGGAACTTCAGAAGCGCATTGAAATGGTTGACTGGGGTGACACCGTTTTCGGGCTTAGTCTTGAAGATGACCCACTCTCGCTTCACCTGGTCGGTCAACTTGACATCATTTTTTACCATCTCTTCCATGCGGTCTAGAAGCTGGAACTTCTTGACTTCAGGCGACCCGGACGGTTCTCCCTGCTTCTGCAAAGATTCCCAGTCCTTTTTCCAGCGGTGAAACTCTTTCATACTGCCACTGAACTTGGGAAGGCTTACCGGCTTGAGTCGTATCTTTGATATCGCGCCCATTGGGTTTTCTCTGGGTTCCGTGCCTGCCACGCCAGTAGTGTGCGCTTCTTCCACTGCTTTATGCTGCGCTTTCATGAGGTCAAACCGTGCTTCTTCTGCTGCAATCTGAGTCTCTGCCAATTTAGAGCGTTGGGCCTGGTCTTGCCTTAGCTGAACCAGGGCGAACTGGGCGCTCTCATCCTCTACTGCAATGCGCGCTTCCTCTGCAGAAATTTGAATCTTGCACGTTGGGTCTCGGCTAACTTGGTGCGCTCATCCTCTGCTGCGGTGCGTGCCAACTCTGCTGCACCGCACGCTTTGTTAAACTCAGCTTCCTTTTGAAGCTTGAGTGCGTTTTTCCTTGTCTCCAGCTGGCGCACTATCTCTTCCACATATTTTCTAGCAGTCACAGGAGCCCATTCCCTCCAGGTGCTGTGCACTTCCTTTAATTCCTGAATGAGCATTTCTAAATGTTTAAGCTGCTTTTCGTAATTCTCATAGCTCACCAGGTCAATTTGTGTCGCTTCTGCGTCCTCATAGACCTTTTCAGCTTCCCCGATGACAAACATCACTCTCTTTTCTCCATGCCTAGACCAAAGGTTTGCTTTAATCACTTCACTGACCTCTTCAAGCCTTTGGCTGGTCTCTCCATCCGTCTTTTCCATGTCTGCCCTCAGCTCTTCTGGTACTTGGTCCTCGTCGCTATCAGCGTTCAGAATTAATTGCATCAGGTATTCACTGTTGGCCTCTGTGACTTTGGTGGCGGCCTTGTGGACTTCACTATATTCTTTCATCAACTATTCCTCTAACATAGTGTTCACCGTCTTTGTTACTGAGTTCACCTTATGACCTAGAGCTACCTCCACCCTCGTCCGCAGGTCTTTCAGATGCTTCACTGTTTCCTCCCCCTTAATCATCTCTCTGAATTTAAGGTTCAGTTTAGCTCAATCTGTCTTGTCCTGGCTAGCTAGCTGGATCGCTAGCTGGTTACCTCCGTTTTCTAGCCAACAGCTTGGTGACTTTGTTTTAGCTAGCTTCTACTTTACTCCATGGGTAGCTTCGTTTGCTAACCAATAGCTTGGTGTCTTTGACTTTGATAGCTAGCTTGGGTTCGTATGCTAGCACCCTTCAGTCTGCTAGCTAGTTATTGAGAGTGGCAGGAACAAACAGACGGTTAACAGGACAGGCACTTGGGCTGGGTGTTTAGCATGAGAGCGCTTGACCTTATCCTCCACCTCCCAGGTCACCAGACCAATGACACATGTAGAAGCGATGATATTCTCAAGATGAGATGGAGAGCTCTCTGGCTGGAACTGGCGAGACAGGGCGTCAGGTTTGATGTTCTTAGAACCAGGTCTGTATGAAAGAGAGAAATCAAAGCGCGTGAAAAAAAGAACCCATCTGGCTTGACGAGAGTTCAGCCACTTAGCTGAACGGATGTACTCCAAATTGTTGTGGTCAGTCCAGACCACAAAAGGCTGCTCTGCTCCCTCCAACCAGTGTCTCCATTCTTCCAGGGCAAGTTTCACTGCCAACAGTTCTCGATTTCCAATGTCATAATTTCTTTCTGCTGGGGACAGCTTCCGAGAGAAGAAGGCACACGGGTGACTCTTCTGATCCTCGGCCGACCGAGAAAGAACTGCCCCAACTGCCCCAACTCCAGTGTCCGACGCATCTACCTCTACAATAAACTGCAGAGTAGGATCTGGAAAAATAAAAATAGGAGCAGAGGTGAAGCGCGATTTTAACTCACCAAAAGCCCCTTCTGCCACAGGGGACCACCGGAAGGGAATGTTCTGAGAGGTGAGAGCTGTGAGAGGGGCTGCCACCAAACTGTAGTTTCGAATGAACCTACGGTAGAAGTTGGCAAAACCCAGAAAGCGTTGGAGCTCCTTGCGTGTTGAAGGGCGTGGCCAGTCAGTCACCGCCTTGGTCTTGTCAGGGCCCATCTAGATGTTTCCGGTGGAGACCACAAATCCCAGGAAGGGGACTTCTGTGGTGTGGAACACACACTTCTCGGCCTTGACGAACAGGTGGTTCTCCAAGAGCCTCTGGAGGACTAGGCGAATATGGACCACATGCTCCTGTTTTGACTTGGAAAAAATCTAAATGTCATCTAGGTATACCGCAACACAGATATTGAGTAGATCCCGCAGAACATCATTCACCAACCCCTGGAAGACTGCAGGTGCATTGGTGAGTCCAAAAGGCATGACTAAATACTCATAATGTCCACTAGGAGTATTCAATTCCGTCTTCCACTCGTCCCCCTCCCTGATTCTCACCAAATGGTACGCGTTACGTAGGTCCAGCTTGGTAAAAATAGTAGCGCCTTGTAACAGTTCAAATGCAGAGGAAACAAGTAGAAGGGGGTACCTGTTCTTGACAGTGATGTTATTGAGTCCTCTGTAGTCAATGCATGGGCGCAGAGTCTTATCCTTCTTACCCACGAAGAAAAAACCTGCACCAGCAGGAGATGATGAAGGTCGGATAAGTCCTGCATCCAAAGAGTCATTGATATACTTCTTCATTGACTTAGTTTCAGGAGCCGATAAAGAAAAAAGTCGACCTCTAGGGGGAGAAGTACCAGGTAACAGGTCAATAGGACAGTCATTAGCACGATGAGGCGGGAGTGAGCTGGCCCAAACCTTGTTAAAGGCCCCTTTATTGTCCCAGTAATCCTTGGGAACACCGGGAATGTCTTGACACTCAGAGGTAATCGGCTGACTGGAATCAATTGAGGAACTAGATTTTAAGCAGACAGCATGACAATGAGCACTCCACTCTCTAATAGTCCCTGAAGCCCAATCTATATGAGGATTATGCCTTCTTAACCATGGAAACTCCAAAATGACAGGCTGATGTGGTGCATGGATAAGGTGAAAAGAGAGTGTTTCGCTGTGATTACCAGACATGTTCATTTGAACAGGAGTTGAATGGTGTGTCACTCTGCAGAGAAGACGACCATCTAGAGCTGTAGCATTGATAGGCTTCTCCAAAACCTCCCGACCAAGTCCCATCTGGAAGGCCAGTGTTATGTCCAAAAGACTGGCATCAGCACCAGAGTCAATAAGAACTGCCACAGTGTGCATTTTCCCCGAGCAACTCAGCTGAGCATGGATTAGGGGTCGAGAGGGCATTTCTAAATTCATAATTCGGCTCACCAGCGCCCTCTGGATGACTGGTGAGCCCTGCCTTTTACAGGACAAGAGGAGGCAAAATGACCCTCCTGGCCGCAGTACAAACAGCAGTTGTCCCGCAGGCGGCGCTGTCATTCTGCCTCGGAGAGCCGGGTCCACCCCAGCTGCATTGGTTCAGAAGAGTTAGAAAATCCTCCTCTCACCTGTTCAGTAGCATGCGCAGACGGGAGAGGCGGGGCCTGAGGGGCGACGGAGAAAACCCTCTCTCTCCTCCGCTCCCGAAGAAGGCAGTCAATGCGGATGGAGAGAGCCACCAGCTCATCTAAATCAGCAGGAAGGTCCCGAGCTGCCAGTTCGTCTTTAAAGAGCAACTTGCAGGTTTTTTTTTTTACTACATTTATGCTTAACCTTGCCTGAAAATTACAATTAAAAATGTTAATGCAGGATTTGATATGTTTTACAAGACATAAGGGCAGGAATTCAGAGGAAAAGGAGCCGTTTTGAGCTCTGCTACTAAAAACTGCTTTTTTTTAACGTCATACGTCAAACGCGTCACATTACGTCACATGGGGGAGCATCTTTCTCGGACTCGTTCTCTGCCCAATCCGCGGCAGTAGTTTGTAGTTGGTTTGAGCGGTTGTGATTTAGTGAGCTGGTATTTTTTCGGTAATTTTACAATGCATTTCACCATTTGTAATCATGGTGAGCTTGTGTTTGTGCAGGTTGCACAAACTCGAGCCTGTCAGGACATCGAGTCCACAGTTTCCCTCATGGGAAAAGGACTGGAGCTAGCGTTCGTTCGTGGGTGCGTTGTGCATCCACCTCCCTGCAGCACATACTCTCCACAGCTTTATCAGGAAACCATATTACATCTCTCTCCCCCCCTTCGCTGCTCTCTCTCTCTCCCCTCCGGTACACGGCACCAGTAAGACATAGTGTGGAGTTGCATTAGGTAACGCTGTGATGGCTGTACTGCTCCAGCCGTCTCCTTTGTGTTTGTTTGTTTCCCCCTGTCTGTGTTGTTTGTGTGGGCGTGGTGGCTGTCACTCCTGGCTCCCGGCTCAACCTCCACTCACCTGCTGCAATCAGCTGTGCACCCTCCCCGACTACACACCTGCTTTCCATCAAGCCATTTACAACGGCATATCAACAGAGGCTCCACAACCTTTCTCCGCCAGATCGTCAAGTGAACCAGTCAAGTGATTCATTCAGGAAATGAAGCAGTTGCTGGTTCGGACGTCACATGTCACGTGATTTGAAGCAGTTGTTGCTTCTGACGTCATATGTTACGTGATTTGAAGCACTGCTTCTATGGAATAGGAAATCCAGAGTTGAAGCTCCGTTCGAAGCTTCAGTGTCAAACTGCCATCACTAGCAATTTCTACAGGCTCGCACTACCTGTTAGCATCTGGCATCTGTTAGCATCTAGCTCTCCTGCTTACAAACATTTAGCCATCCCTGCTTATACAAGTAGTAGTTTTAGTTGTCTGCAATCTGCGGAGGCCTACTCCCACCTGTCGAGTACGGCTGTACTGAAGTGTTTTTCCCCCGGAGACGTCGCGAAGAGACGGAGTGGCTCCACCTGTTGCTGCCTGCGATCTGCGATCTGCGATCTACGGAGGCCTGCTCCCACCTGTAGAGTACGGCTGTACTGGAGAGGTTTTTACCCCGGAGTCGCCGCGGAGAGACGGAGTGCATCCACGCTTCGGGCTTGGCCTGCTTCCACCGGGCGTGTGCTGCTGTGCGGAGGAGGATTTTATCACGGCTGGGGCCTGCTTTCCACCTGTCCTGGTTCTGCTGTTGCAGAGGCCTGCTTTCACCCCGGGGATACCACGGAGGGACCGGAGCGCTTCCACGCTGCTGCTTTCGCCTGTCCTTTGCTGCTGTGCTGATTTGCTCCAGGAACATCGCGGATACTGTGTGCTGGTCTGGGAAAATGGCCCATATCGGGATTCTGCTGTGCCTGTTAACTATTTTGGACTATGAGAAGATCTCTAGTCTTTCTGAGAAGTCTACTGGATTCAGGTCTGTTCTGCCACCCGCAGTGGGCATCCCCTGCAAAGGTTCGGATGTGTTACACAAACAATTACCGGTTGCCTTGTCACAGACAATCTGCTCGACAAAATATGTTTGTCTTTTTTGTTTTCCTGCGATGTTGGTTCTTCAGGACTGCTTCTTAAGCTCAAATCACACTCTCGCAGACTTTTCCGGTGTTTCTAAAGTAGATGACAATGTATGTGTGTCGCTTAAGAGGAAAAGATGCCTGTTTTTTGTTGTTGTTATTACTGTCAGGAAATGTACAACCTAACCCTGGTCCGCCCAGTAGTAGTAGTCAGATCGCTACTCCTGCTGATTTTAAAGCTAGGTCTGGGTTGGGTTTCATCCACTTGAATGCGCGCAGTCTGTTAGGTAAACTAGATTTTGTCCGTATCTGGGCGACTCGACTGACGCTGACGTCATTGTTTTAGCAGAAACATGGCGAAATAAATCTATTGTGGCCTCTGACATTGCCTTAAATGGTTATAATGTGTATCGTTCCGACCGGCCTAATAAAGGTGGTGGCGTTGCCATTTATGTTAAGAATAAGTTCAGTGTATCCACATTAGTTTCCAAATCTATCAGTAAGCAATTTGAATTTTTAGCCATAAATATAGAAGTGGCAAAGGGTCAACAGGTCATGGTCGTGGGCTGTTACAGACCCCCCTCAGCTGTCAAAGACTCCTTGTCTTCGCTAGCAAATCTTTTATCGCAACTAGACTACAAGGAAATAGTGCTACTTGGAGATTTTAACTGGGACTGGTTAACTACAGTGTCAGAGGATTTTAAAAACCTTTGTATCTCTTTAAATGTTACTCAGATTGTTGACAGTCCTACTCGCCCTAATATTAAGTCCCCAAATAAATCCTCCCTAATTGATCTCATTCTAACTAATGCTCCCTATAAATACTTATCTGTGGGAGTATTTGCGAATGACCTGAGTGATCACTGTGTTGTAGCCACAATTAGGGACACTAAGGTTCAAAAGGTTAAACCTCGTATTATTATTAAGAGAGACATAAAACATTTTGTGGAGCAGGGTTCTGTTCATGATCTGTTTGGGTTTGATTGGGGAAAAATCGATCTGTGTGCTGATGTAGAAACTGCATGGTCTTATTTTTATCTTGGTTTTATGGAGATCATTGATAGACATGCACCCCTGCGTACATTTAGAGTAAAGGGACGAGACAATCCTTGGTTTTCTGCTGAATTATCTAGTCTCCTTCATGAGAGAAACAAGGCCTGGGCAAAGGCTAGGAAATCAGGCTCAGAGGTAGAATGGCTGCATTTTAGGCAGCTAAGGAATAGCTTCACATTCAAATGTCAAAAGTGCAAAGTCGAAGTACTATTTGTCAGTTACCACAGAAAACCTAAATAATCCTAGGAAATTTTGGAAAGCCATAAAATCGATATCCACCGGTGAGATCCGTAATGAGCAACCTCCGTGCCTTACCACAGCATCTGGCTCTATATCGGACAGGGCTACTATGCTAAATTACTTTAATGAGCATTTTGTGTCCTGTGGCTCTCTGTTTTATTCTGTGACTAACTCTGCTTCTGTGAACACCCCAATCTGTGACTCTGAACAATGTGGTCTGGAAAACCCTTTCAGTTTTACTCCTTTTACTGTCAATGTTGTTCATGAAGCCTTATCTAAGCTAGATCCTAAGAAACCGGCTGGCCCGGACAACGTAGAACCTTTCTTTTTAAAGATAGCTGCAGATTTTATTACTCCTCCTCTTACTACTCTTTTTAACCTCTCCCTCAGCACAAATGCAATTCCAAAAGTATGGAAGTCAGCTTATGTCTTGCCTTTGCTAAAAGGAGGGGAGGCAACTATTTTAAATAACTATAGGCCAATCTCAAAATTGTCAGTTCTGGCGAATGTGCTCGAACGCCTAGTGAGTGAACAGGTAAAGGAGTTTTTATGTAAGAATGATATCCTGTCTAAACATCAGTCAGGCTTCAGAAAGCAACATAGCACCATCACTGCGACAATGAAAGTGGTGAATGACATTACAAGTATTTTAGATAATAAGCAGAGTTGTGCAGCTCTGTTTATTGACCTTTCCAAAGCGTTTGACACCGTTGCTCATCGCATTTTGAAGCAGAGGCTACTCAGTATTGGCATATCCAGCCATGCAGTGGGGTGGTTTGTGAACTACCTCTCTGAAAGGTCCCAATGTGTTCAGTTTGATGGGCTGTCTTCTGAGTGGTTAAACATTGCTAATGGTGTTCCTCAAGGTTATGTTTTAGGTCCACTTTTATTCTCCATATATATCAACAGTTTAGGTGAAAATGTGGATGAAGCTACTTTATATTTTTATGCGGATGATACCGTGATGTCCTGTGCAGGTCCCTCCATTAAGGAGGCTGTTGTTAAATTACAGGCTATTTTTAACATTATTCAGACTCAGCTCGCTGAGCTTAAGCTTCTTTTAAATGTTGATAAAACCTAACCTTTCTAAAGCTAAAAAGACTACAGACACTGCTTTGGATATTGTTACTATGCAAGGACAAGAACTCAAAGTGGTTACCTGTTATAAATACCTTGGTATCTGGCTTGATGATTGTCTTACTTTTAAACTTCAGGTCATTAATCTGCTTAAAAAGCTGAGGGTTAGACTAGGTTTCTTTTTCAGAAACAAGTCCCGTTTCTCATTTGAAGCCAGGAAAATTCTAGTCACTGTGACCTTTTTACCTGTACTGGACTATGGTGATTTGATCTATATGAATGCACCTATCCATTGTCTGGAAAAGTTAGATGCCGCCTATCACAGTGCCCTGAGATTTGTTACTAATTGTAAATAACTTACACATCACTGTACCCTGTATGCCAGGGCAGGTCTGCCTTCACTAACTGTACAGAGGCTCAGTCATTGGTACATGTTCATCTATAAAGCCATGTTGGGTAAACTACCTTTTTATATCTGCTCTCTGATCTCTCGACGAATTGAAAGTACTTATTGCCTGAGATCTCATGATGTTGTTTTATTAAATGTGCCAAGTGCTAGGACTGTCTTAGGGAAGAAAGCTTTTAGTTGAGCAGCTCCACTAACTTGGAACAGTCTGCAAACATGTTTAAAACTGAGCACTTTGGTTCCCCTGCATCATTTTAAAACTCGGCTGGGTGACATGCTGTTTGATACTCATGGTACCTTTCACTGTAAATAGAGTTTGTAAACTGTACCCTGTACATTATGTTGTATGTCATCCTTATTGTTGTTCTGTTGTTTTTATGTTACATGTGTAACTATTGTCCTGCAGGTCACTCTTGAAAAAGAGATCTTTTGATCTCAATTGGCTTTCACCTGGTTAAATAAAGGCTACAAACAAGTATCAGCCGTATCTCGCACCGTAGTGTGGAGTTGCATTAGGTAACGCAAGATACGGCTGATACTTGCGCATTAGTTTCTGTTATGGATCAGAATCAACAGTCCTGCCAGTAACGTTACTATATTATCAATACTACTTTAGTTATAGCCTGATATATGATTGCTAACTTTACAATGTTGTGATGTGACCGACGTTAGCTAACATTAACTGTAGCTAACGCCGGTCACTCACCAAGACAGCTGCTCTGTTCTCCACTGGTTCTCCACACACCAAAGCTCAATTTCTCTCCGATGGCCGTTATCTTTTCTAATCATTGGCTGCTCCTGGTCTCTTGGACGCATAGCAGGCTCATAATTATAATCATATGCATTCGAATATATATTTTCAACCTCTTCTGTGTCAAAACTAGCATTGTGATCCATGTTTATTCATACGTTAGACCGGCCGCTCTCCTCCATGTTACGTCACGTGCGGAGGCTTTTTTATGCGGAAGTGAAAATGTCTTACTAAAACGACGCCAGATGTCACTGTAGTGTATATTTCTTTATATTTTTCTCTAACCTGCAAGTTGCTCTTTAAGGCGAACCGACTGACCGTTGTAGAAGGCATCGAGAAATGAAGAAGCCTTCCATTTACTCTCGGCGGCTATGGTACGAAACTCGATGGAGTAATCTGACACAGATCTCCCTCCTTGCGCCAGGTTAAACAGTCCCCGAGCAACCTCTCTTCCGGGTGTAGCGTGATCAAAAAATGTACGCAGTTCATCGGAGAATAAGCTTACAGACGAGCAGGCAAAGGATTGTTTCTTCCATTCGGCGGAACCCCAGTCTTTAGCTTTGCCCATGAGAAGAGAGACAATATACCCCACCCGGGATCTTTCTGTTGGGAAGGTGGAAGGCTGAAGCTCGAAGGCGAGGGAACATTGGACCAGGAATGGCCTGCACGAACCTGGGGCTCCAGAGTAGCGTTCCGGAGGAGGCAGGCGTGCATCCGACGCCGGAGGATTCTGGATTCGAACAGCGGAAGCTGGAGTTAGATCCGGACTTTGGACCGTAGGAGTAAGGTTCTGAAGATGATCACGGAGATTCACAAAGATCCGTTCTTGACGAGCGGCCATCTCCTGCATAGCTTCAGCCATGAAGGTAAGCTGCTGCTCGTGGCGTTGTAACATGACATCTTGCATCGGCGGTTCTGTCGCTGAGTCGGCTGGGTTCATGTTGGCCAGATTGTACTGTCACGATCACAGGTACAGATCAGAACCCAATAGCACGACACAGATACAACCAGTGTTTTGCAATGTTCAGTTTATTCAGGTCTGGGACAGGCAGGATCAAAACCAGGAAATCCGTCAGACAGGCAACCAAAACCAGACAGGGAGCAGAAAGGAACTCGAGATCCGAATACAGGCAGGCAGGGGTCAAAAACCGGGCAGGACAAAAATCTAGGCTAGAGAATAACACACACTGGAAAGCTTGGCAGAAAAGACAAGACAATCTGGAAAAGGACAAGTGATAGTGAGGTGGTATAAATACTGTGGGGTGATGAGGGAATGAGTAACAGGTGAGGGAATGCTCCGGTTATTGTACATACTTTGTCTCACTGGAATATTAACGGTCAGATTGAATACAACATCGACCCAATTTCTCCGGTCAATGACGGGAGAGTTTTGAAAGTGACAAAACACTGTTCCACACATTTAAAAACACTTAAACAATGTTTACCCAGGATTCAGGCACCTTCCCTGGCTTGTAAAATGCGGTGATGCAGCCTGTTCTCTTGGTGCAGTCTGGGTGCAAGAGCCATGTGCTGCAAGGATCTCTCTGGGTGCGCTCTGTGAGTCTCACACCCCGCTTCTCTCTGGGTGCTCTCTCCCTCTATTCACACCACTTTCCCCCGCCCTTCAAAGACTTATTGCTGGGTAGAAAAGCCAGGTGCATCACCCTGGATCTCTGCATATGTGCCTGTGAGTCTGAGACCCTGCTAACAGCAGTGACTCTGCTGTTTTTACCTTCTTGTACATTTCATGATTTGAATGTGGACGAAATGGACAGTTTTCTGTCCATATCACCGGCTGTTTAATGCAGTCAAATGCACATTTGAATTTAAACAGTTTAATGCACTTTTAACACTCATGTACCCACGATTCAAGCTCCTTTCCTGTGTTATAAAGTGAGATGAAGCAGCCTGTTCTCTGGGTGCAAGAGTCATGTGCTGCAAGGAGCTCTCTGGGTGCGCTCTGTGGGTCTCACAGCCCGCTTCGCTCTGGCTGCACTCTGCCTCTATTCACACCACTTTTCCCC
>JAPTMU010000275.1:124856-212572 GCA_028583405.1 Pogonophryne albipinna
GAACCACTAGCAAGAGTAAACTAACTGCAGGCTGCTGTGCCGCATCTCACTCAAAAACCCACACGACTCAACCCAGCGAAAAACCAGTCTTGCACGCAGCCTTTCATTCAGAATTTCCTAGCAAAATAAAAAATGATATTAAACTAATACAAAAATAAATATTAGGACAAAGCCCTACAAATAACAACAATAAACATAATAATAAAACAATAAAAATGTGGTATTCAGCCCTGATTAAAACAGCGGGCCCAAATCCTGGATGGGCGGGCCCAAATCCTGGATGGGCAGGCCCAGCCCCATGGGGCCCGCCCATGACGCCGGGTCTGAGACGAGGTCTCCAACTATCCTCAGTCTTTGTGGAGCGAGTCTCCCCTCTCTGTGACTGATGAGAAGTTCAACATGGTCTGGTCTCTTCAGTTCGTCCGTTGCAACCTCTGGAAAGAACCTCTTTAGCTGTTCAGGTCTGACGCTCCGATGCACTTTAGCGATCTCCTCTAGGCCATAACAAACCAGCTCGTGAGCCCTCACAGTACCTTTGGGGGTCTTGACTCTTACTCGCAGGAGGTACCTGTTCGTCTTCACTGTCACGGTCATTCCTCCAACTCCATGCACGACCAGAGTGACTTCTTCTCTGCTCAGACCGAGCCTGTCAGCCGCTACATGAGTGATGTAGTTGGTGTCTGATGCGAGGTCAATCAGAGCTCCAATCTTCTGCCCCGCGTTGGCAGTGAATTCCAACAGCATCATGATGACAGGGTGCTCGGTCAGTCTATTCTTCTCCAGAAGTCCACCTTCATCCTTCCTAGAGCTCCTTGTCACTGAAGTCTTGTTGCTGTTACTGAAAGCTTTCTTGATCTCCGCCGCCGCCTCTGGGGAACATTTGGACAAGGCTAGCTTTTGTTCTTCTGTTAGCTCCCTTACCCCCTCGTTGCCTTTTCCAAGTTTCCCCTTTGGTAGCTGTTCCCATTTTGGACAGAGGAGGTAGTGGTGGTCGGAGGAGGTCCCCTCTTGGCAGTCTTCCCTGTTGGAGAGGAACCTGTCTGTGCACTCTTCTCCCACGTCGTGACATCCAAGACAAACGCGGCATGCTCCTACCTTCTTCACAGCAGTTTTTCTCTCAGCCAAGCCAAACCCCTTGAACTTCTTGCAGAAGGATAACTTGTTATTGTGTTTCTCCTCTCCACACACAATGCACTCACCTTCTGGAGTGTCCCTTCTGGTGGATTTTGTGTAGGCATACTTTCTCTTGAACCTGTTTTTCGGCTTTTCCATTTTCTCAGATGGGTGATTCTCACGAAACCACCGTTGGTCATGTCCAGATGTCTCTGTTATTTTCAGTTGTTCCAAGCTCTCTAGAATTTCTCCTTGCTCCTTCAGGAACTTCAGAAGCGCATTGAAATGGTTGACTGGGGTGACACCGTTTTCGGGCTTAGTCTTGAAGATGACCCACTCTCGCTTCACCTGGTCGGTCAACTTGACATCATTTTTTACCATCTCTTCCATGCGGTCTAGAAGCTGGAACTTCTTGACTTCAGGCGACCCGGACGGTTCTCCCTGCTTCTGCAAAGATTCCCAGTCCTTTTTCCAGCGGTGAAACTCTTTCATACTGCCACTGAACTTGGGAAGGCTTACCGGCTTGAGTCGTATCTTTGATATCGCGCCCATTGGGTTTTCTCTGGGTTCCGTGCCTGCCACGCCAGTAGTGTGCGCTTCTTCCACTGCTTTATGCTGCGCTTTCATGAGGTCAAACCGTGCTTCTTCTGCTGCAATCTGAGTCTCTGCCAATTTAGAGCGTTGGGCCTGGTCTTGCCTTAGCTGAACCAGGGCGAACTGGGCGCTCTCATCCTCTACTGCAATGCGCGCTTCCTCTGCAGAAATTTGAATCTTGCACGTTGGGTCTCGGCTAACTTGGTGCGCTCATCCTCTGCTGCGGTGCGTGCCAACTCTGCTGCACCGCACGCTTTGTTAAACTCAGCTTCCTTTTGAAGCTTGAGTGCGTTTTTCCTTGTCTCCAGCTGGCGCACTATCTCTTCCACATATTTTCTAGCAGTCACAGGAGCCCATTCCCTCCAGGTGCTGTGCACTTCCTTTAATTCCTGAATGAGCATTTCTAAATGTTTAAGCTGCTTTTCGTAATTCTCATAGCTCACCAGGTCAATTTGTGTCGCTTCTGCGTCCTCATAGACCTTTTCAGCTTCCCCGATGACAAACATCACTCTCTTTTCTCCATGCCTAGACCAAAGGTTTGCTTTAATCACTTCACTGACCTCTTCAAGCCTTTGGCTGGTCTCTCCATCCGTCTTTTCCATGTCTGCCCTCAGCTCTTCTGGTACTTGGTCCTCGTCGCTATCAGCGTTCAGAATTAATTGCATCAGGTATTCACTGTTGGCCTCTGTGACTTTGGTGGCGGCCTTGTGGACTTCACTATATTCTTTCATCAACTATTCCTCTAACATAGTGTTCACCGTCTTTGTTACTGAGTTCACCTTATGACCTAGAGCTACCTCCACCCTCGTCCGCAGGTCTTTCAGATGCTTCACTGTTTCCTCCCCCTTAATCATCTCTCTGAATTTAAGGTTCAGTTTAGCTCAATCTGTCTTGTCCTGGCTAGCTAGCTGGATCGCTAGCTGGTTACCTCCGTTTTCTAGCCAACAGCTTGGTGACTTTGTTTTAGCTAGCTTCTACTTTACTCCATGGGTAGCTTCGTTTGCTAACCAATAGCTTGGTGTCTTTGACTTTGATAGCTAGCTTGGGTTCGTATGCTAGCACCCTTCAGTCTGCTAGCTAGTTATTGAGAGTGGCAGGAACAAACAGACGGTTAACAGGACAGGCACTTGGGCTGGGTGTTTAGCATGAGAGCGCTTGACCTTATCCTCCACCTCCCAGGTCACCAGACCAATGACACATGTAGAAGCGATGATATTCTCAAGATGAGATGGAGAGCTCTCTGGCTGGAACTGGCGAGACAGGGCGTCAGGTTTGATGTTCTTAGAACCAGGTCTGTATGAAAGAGAGAAATCAAAGCGCGTGAAAAAAAGAACCCATCTGGCTTGACGAGAGTTCAGCCACTTAGCTGAACGGATGTACTCCAAATTGTTGTGGTCAGTCCAGACCACAAAAGGCTGCTCTGCTCCCTCCAACCAGTGTCTCCATTCTTCCAGGGCAAGTTTCACTGCCAACAGTTCTCGATTTCCAATGTCATAATTTCTTTCTGCTGGGGACAGCTTCCGAGAGAAGAAGGCACACGGGTGACTCTTCTGATCCTCGGCCGACCGAGAAAGAACTGCCCCAACTGCCCCAACTCCAGTGTCCGACGCATCTACCTCTACAATAAACTGCAGAGTAGGATCTGGAAAAATAAAAATAGGAGCAGAGGTGAAGCGCGATTTTAACTCACCAAAAGCCCCTTCTGCCACAGGGGACCACCGGAAGGGAATGTTCTGAGAGGTGAGAGCTGTGAGAGGGGCTGCCACCAAACTGTAGTTTCGAATGAACCTACGGTAGAAGTTGGCAAAACCCAGAAAGCGTTGGAGCTCCTTGCGTGTTGAAGGGCGTGGCCAGTCAGTCACCGCCTTGGTCTTGTCAGGGCCCATCTAGATGTTTCCGGTGGAGACCACAAATCCCAGGAAGGGGACTTCTGTGGTGTGGAACACACACTTCTCGGCCTTGACGAACAGGTGGTTCTCCAAGAGCCTCTGGAGGACTAGGCGAATATGGACCACATGCTCCTGTTTTGACTTGGAAAAAATCTAAATGTCATCTAGGTATACCGCAACACAGATATTGAGTAGATCCCGCAGAACATCATTCACCAACCCCTGGAAGACTGCAGGTGCATTGGTGAGTCCAAAAGGCATGACTAAATACTCATAATGTCCACTAGGAGTATTCAATTCCGTCTTCCACTCGTCCCCCTCCCTGATTCTCACCAAATGGTACGCGTTACGTAGGTCCAGCTTGGTAAAAATAGTAGCGCCTTGTAACAGTTCAAATGCAGAGGAAACAAGTGAAGGGGGTACCTGTTCTTGACAGTGATGTTATTGAGTCCTCTGTAGTCAATGCATGGGCGCAGAGTCTTATCCTTCTTACCCACGAAGAAAAAACCTGCACCAGCAGGAGATGATGAAGGTCGGATAAGTCCTGCATCCAAAGAGTCATTGATATACTTCTTCATTGACTTAGTTTCAGGAGCCGATAAAGAAAAAAGTCGACCTCTAGGGGGAGAAGTACCAGGTAACAGGTCAATAGGACAGTCATTAGCACGATGAGGCGGGAGTGAGCTGGCCCAAACCTTGTTAAAGGCCCCTTTATTGTCCCAGTAATCCTTGGAACACCGGGAATGTCTTGACACTCAGAGGTAATCGGCTGACTGGAATCAATTGAGGAACTAGATTTTAAGCAGACAGCATGACAATGAGCACTCCACTCTCTAATAGTCCCTGAAGCCCAATCTATATGAGGATTATGCCTTCTTAACCATGGAAACTCCAAAATGACAGGCTGATGTGGTGCATGGATAAGGTGAAAAGAGAGTGTTTCGCTGTGATTACCAGACATGTTCATTTGAACAGGAGTTGAATGGTGTGTCACTCTGCAGAGAAGACGACCATCTAGAGCTGTAGCATTGATAGGCTTCTCCAAAACCTCCCGACCAAGTCCCATCTGGAAGGCCAGTGTTATGTCCAAAAGACTGGCATCAGCACCAGAGTCAATAAGAACTGCCACAGTGTGCATTTTCCCCGAGCAACTCAGCTGAGCATGGATTAGGGGTCGAGAGGGCATTTCTAAATTCATAATTCGGCTCACCAGCGCCCTCTGGATGACTGGTGAGCCCTGCCTTTTACAGGACAAGAGGAGGCAAAATGACCCTCCTGGCCGCAGTACAAACAGCAGTTGTCCCGCAGGCGGCGCTGTCATTCTGCCTCGGAGAGCCGGGTCCACCCCAGCTGCATTGGTTCAGAAGAGTTAGAAAATCCTCCTCTCACCTGTTCAGTAGCATGCGCAGACGGGAGAGGCGGGGCCTGAGGGGCGACGGAGAAAACCCTCTCTCTCCTCCGCTCCCGAAGAAGGCAGTCAATGCGGATGGAGAGAGCCACCAGCTCATCTAAATCAGCAGGAAGGTCCCGAGCTGCCAGTTCGTCTTTAAAGAGCAACTTGCAGGTTTTTTTTTTTACTACATTTATGCTTAACCTTGCCTGAAAATTACAATTAAAAATGTTAATGCAGGATTTGATATGTTTTACAAGACATAAGGGCAGGAATTCAGAGGAAAAGGAGCCGTTTTGAGCTCTGCTACTAAAAACTGCTTTTTTTTAACGTCATACGTCAAACGCGTCACATTACGTCACATGGGGGAGCATCTTTCTCGGACTCGTTCTCTGCCCAATCCGCGGCAGTAGTTTGTAGTTGGTTTGAGCGGTTGTGATTTAGTGAGCTGGTATTTTTTCGGTAATTTTACAATGCATTTCACCATTTGTAATCATGGTGAGCTTGTGTTTGTGCAGGTTGCACAAACTCGAGCCTGTCAGGACATCGAGTCCACAGTTTCCCTCATGGGAAAAGGACTGGAGCTAGCGTTCGTTCGTGGGTGCGTTGTGCATCCACCTCCCTGCAGCACATACTCTCCACAGCTTTATCAGGAAACCATATTACATCTCTCTCCCCCCCTTCGCTGCTCTCTCTCTCTCCCCCTCCGGTACACGGCACCGTAGACATAGTGTGGAGTTGCATTAGGTAACGCTGTGATGGCTGTACTGCTCCAGCCCGTCTCCTTTGTGGTTTGTTTGTTTCCCCCTGTCTGTGTTGTTTGTGTGGGGCGTGGTGGCTGTCACTCCTGGCTCCCCGGCTCAACCTCCACTCACCTGCTGCAATCAGCTGTGCACCCTCCCCGACTACACACCTGCTTTCCATCAAGCCATTTACAACGGCATATCAACAGAGGCTCCACAACCTTTCTCCGCCAGATCGTCAAGTGAACCAGTCAAGTGATTCATTCAGGAAATGAAGCAGTTGCTGGTTCGGACGTCACATGTCACGTGATTTGAAGCAGTTGTTGCTTCTGACGTCATATGTTACGTGATTTGAAGCACTGCTTCTATG
Organism: Pogonophryne albipinna; assembly: GCA_028583405.1. Taxonomy (NCBI): domain Eukaryota; kingdom Metazoa; phylum Chordata; class Actinopteri; order Perciformes; family Artedidraconidae; genus Pogonophryne; species Pogonophryne albipinna. The sequence goes on from JAPTMU010000275.1 coordinate 130,956, forward strand.
GAATAGGAAATCCAGAGTTGAAGCTCCGTTCAAAGCTTCAGTGTCAAACTGCCATCACTAGCAATTTCTACAGGCTCGCACTACCTGTTAGCATCTGGCATCTGTTAGCATCTAGCTCTCCTGCTTACAAACATTTAGCCATCCCTGCTTATACAAGTAGTAGTTTTAGTTGTCTGCGATCTGCGGAGGCCTACTCCCACCTGTCGAGTACGGCTGTACTGAAGTGTTTTTCCCCCGGAGACGTCGCGAAGAGACGGAGTGGCTCCACCTGTTGCTGCCTGCGATCTGCGATCTGCGATCTACGGAGGCCTGCTCCCACCTGTAGAGTACGGCTGTACTGGAGAGGTTTTTACCCCGGAGTCGCCGCGGAGAGACGGAGTGCATCCACGCTTCGGGCTTGGCCTGCTTCCACCGGGCGTGTGCTGCTGTGCGGAGGAGGATTTTATCACGGCTGGGGCCTGCTTTCCACCTGTCCTGGTTCTGCTGTTGCAGAGGCATGCTTTCACCCCGGGGATACCACGGAGGGACCGGAGCGCTTCCACGCTGCTGCTTTCGCCTGTCCTTTGCTGCTGTGCTGATTTGCTCCAGGAACATCGCGGATACTGTGTGCTGGTCTGGGAAAATGGCCCATATCGGGATTTTGCTGTGCCTGTTAACTATTTTGGACTATGAGAAGATCTCTAGTCTTTCTGAGAAGTCTACTGGATTCAGGTCTGTTCTGCCACCCGCAGTGGGCATCCCCTGCAAAGGTTCGGATGTGTTACACAAACAATTACCGGTTGCCTTGTCACAGACAATCTGCTCGACAAAATATGTTTGTCTTTTTTGTTTTCCTGCGATGTTGGTTCTTCAGGACTGCTTCTTAAGCTCAAATCACACTCTCGCAGACTTTTCCGGTGTTTCTAAAGTAGATGACAATGTATGTGTGTCGCTTAAGAGGAAAAGATGCCTGTTTTTTTTGTTGTTATTACTGTCAGGAAATGTACAACCTAACCCTGGTCCGCCCAGTAGTAGTAGTCAGATCGCTACTCCTGCTGATTTTAAAGCTAGGTCTGGGTTGGGTTTCATCCACTTGAATGCGCGCAGTCTGTTAGGTAAACTAGATTTTGTCCGTATCTGGGCGAGCTCGACTGACGCTGACGTCATTGTTTTAGCAGAAACATGGCGAAATAAATCTATTGTGGCCTCTGACATTGCCTTAAATGGTTATAATGTGTATCGTTCCGACCGGCCTAATAAAGGTGGTGGCGTTGCCATTTATGTTAAGAATAAGTTCAGTGTATCCACATTAGTTTCCAAATCTATCAGTAAGCAATTTGAATTTTTAGCCATAAATATAGAAGTGGCAAAGGGTCAACAGGTCATGGTCGTGGGCTGTTACAGACCCCCCTCAGCTGTCAAAGACTCCTTGTCTTCGCTAGCAAATCTTTTATCGCAACTAGACTACAAGGAAAGAGTGCTACTTGGAGATTTTAACTGGGACTGGTTAACTACAGTGTCAGAGGATTTTAAAAACCTTTGTATCTCTTTAAATGTTACTCAGATTGTTGACAGTCCTACTCGCCCAATATTAAGTCCCCAAATAAATCCTCCCTAATTGATCTCATTCTAACTAATGCTCCCTATAAATACTTATCTGTGGGAGTATTTGCGAATGACCTGAGTGATCACTGTGTTGAGCCACAATTAGGGACACTAAGGTTCAAAAGGTTAAACCTCGTATTATTATTAAGAGAGACATAAAACATTTTGTGGAGCAGGGTTCTGTTCATGATCTGTTTGGGTTTGATTGGGGAAAAATCGATCTGTGTGCTGATGTAGAAACTGCATGGTCTTATTTTTATCTTGGTTTTATGGAGATCATTGATAGACATGCACCCCTGCGTAATTTAGAGTAAAGGGACGAGACAATCCTTGGTTTTCTGCTGAATTATCTAGTCTCCTTCATGAGAGAAACAAGGCCTGGGCAAAGGCTAGGAAATCAGGCTCAGAGGTAGAATGGCTGCATTTTAGGCAGCTAAGGAATAGCTTCACTCAAATGTCAAAAGTGCAAAGTCGAAGTACTATTTGTCAGTTACCACAGAAAACCTAAATAATCCTAGGAAATTTTGGAAAGCCATAAAATCGATATCCACCGGTGAGATCCGTAATGAGCAACCTCCGTGCCTTACCACAGCATCTGGCTCTATATCGGACAGGGCTACTATGTAAATTACTTTAATGAGCATTTTGTGTCCTGTGGCTCTCTGTTTTATTCTGTGACTAACTCTGCTTCTGTGAACACCCCAATCTGTGACTCTGAACAATGTGGTCTGGAAAACCCTTTCAGTTTTACTCCTTTTACTGTCAATGTTGTTCATGAAGCCTTATCTAAGCTAGATCCTAAGAAACCGGCTGGCCCGGACAACGTAGAACCTTTCTTTTTAAAGATAGCTGCAGATTTTATTACTCCTCCTCTTACTACTCTTTTTAACCTCTCCCTCAGCACAAATGCAATTCCAAAAGTATGGAAGTCAGCTTATGTCTTGCCTTTGCTAAAAGGAGGGGAGGCAACTATTTTAAATAACTATAGGCCAATCTCAAAATTGTCAGTTCTGGCGAATGTGCTCGAACGCCTAGTGAGTGAACAGGTAAAGGAGTTTTTATGTAAGAATGATATCCTGTCTAAACATCAGTCAGGCTTCAGAAAGCAACATAGCACCATCACTGCGACAATGAAAGTGGTGAATGACATTACAAGTATTTTAGATAATAAGCAGAGTTGTGCAGCTCTGTTTATTGACCATTTCCAAAGCGTTTGACACCGTTGCTCATCGCATTTTGAAGCAGAGGCTACTCAGTATTGGCATATCCAGCCATGCAGTGGGGTGGTTTGTGAACTACCTCTCTGAAAGGTCCCAATGTGTTCAGTTTGATGGGCTGTCTTCTGAGTGGTTAAACATTGCTAATGGTGTTCCTCAAGGTTCTGTTTTAGGTCCACTTTTATTCTCCATATATATCAACAGTTTAGGTGAAAATGTGGATGAAGCTACTTTATATTTTTATGCGGATGATACCGTGATGTCCTGTGCAGGTCCCTCCATTAAGGAGGCTGTTGTTAAATTACAGGCTATTTTTAACATTATTCAGACTCAGCTCGCTGAGCTTAAGCTTCTTTTAAATGTTGATAAAACCTAACCTTTCTAAAGCTAAAAAGACTACAGACACTGCTTTGGATATTGTTACTATGCAAGGACAAGAACTCAAAGTGGTTACCTGTTATAAATACCTTGGTATCTGGCTTGATGATTGTCTTACTTTTAAACTTCAGGTCATTAATCTGCTTAAAAAGCTGAGGGTTAGACTAGGTTTCTTTTTCAGAAACAAGTCCCGTTTCTCATTTGAAGCCAGGAAAATTCTAGTCACTGTGACCTTTTTACCTGTACTGGACTATGGTGATTTGATCTATATGAATGCACCTGCCCATTGTCTGGAAAAGTTAGATGCCGCCTATCACAGTGCCCTGAGATTTGTTACTAATTGTAAATAACTTACACATCACTGTACCCTGTATGCCAGGGCAGGTCTGCCTTCACTAACTGTACGGAGGCTCAGTCATTGGTACATGTTCATCTATAAAGCCATGTTGGGTAAACTACCTTTTTATATCTGCTCTCTGATCTCTCGACGAATTGAAAGTACTTATTGCCTGAGATCTCATGATGTTGTTTTATTAAATGTGCCAAGTGCTAGGACTGTCTTAGGGAAGAAAGCTTTTAGTTGAGCAGCTCCACTAACTTGGAACAGTCTGCAAACATGTTTAAAACTGAGCACTTTGGTTCCCCTGCATCATTTTAAAACTCGGCTGGGTGACATGCTGTTTGATACTCATGGTACCTTTCACTGTAAATAGAGTTTGTAAACTGTACCCTGTACATTATGTTGTATGTCATCCTTATTGTTGTTCTGTTGTTTTTATGTTACATGTGTAACTAATGTCCTGCAGGTCACTCTTGAAAAAGAGATCTTTTGATCTCAATTGGCTTTCACCTGGTTAAATAAAGGCTACAAACAAGTATCAGCCGTATCTCGCACCGTAGTGTGGAGTTGCATTAGGTAACGCAAGATACGGCTGATACTTGCGCATTAGTTTCTGTTATGGATCAGAATCAACAGTCCTGCCAGTAACGTTACTATATTATCAATACTACTTTAGTTATAGCCTGATATATGATTGCTAACTTTACAATGTTGTGATGTGACCGACGTTAGCTAACATTAACTGTAGCTAACGCCGGTCACTCACCAAGACAGCTGCTCTGTTCTCCACTGGTTCTCCACACACCAAAGCTCAATTTCTCTCCGATGGCCGTTATCTTTTCTAATCATTGGCTGCTCCTGGTCTCTTGGACGCATAGCAGGCTCATAATTATAATCATATGCATTCGAATATATATTTTCAACCTCTTCTGTGTCAAAACTAGCATTGTGATCCATGTTTATTCATACGTTAGACCGGCCGCTCTCCTCCATGTTACGTCACGTGCGGAGGCTTTTTTATGCGGAAGTGAAAATGTCTTACTAAAACGACGCCAGATGTCACTGTAGTGTATATTTCTTTATATTTTTCTCTAACCTGCAAGTTGCTCTTTAAGGCGAACCGACTGACCGTTGTAGAAGGCATCGAGAAATGAAGAAGCCTTCCATTTACTCTCGGCGGCTATGGTACGAAACTCGATGGAGTAATCTGACACAGATCTCCCTCCTTGCGCCAGGTTAAACAGTCCCCGAGCAACCTCTCTTCCGGGTGTAGCGTGATCAAAAAATGTACGCAGTTCATCGGAGAATAAGCTTACAGACGAGCAGGCAAAGGATTGTTTCTTCCATTCGGCGGAACCCCAGTCTTTAGCTTTGCCCATGAGAAGAGAGACAATATACCCCACCCGGGATCTTTCTGTTGGGAAGGTGGAAGGCTGAAGCTCGAAGGCGAGGGAACATTGGACCAGGAATGGCCTGCACGAACCTGGGGCTCCAGAGTAGCGTTCCGGAGGAGGCAGGCGTGCATCCGACGCCGGAGGATTCTGGATTCGAACAGCGGAAGCTGGAGTTAGATCCGGACTTTGGACCGTAGGAGTAAGGTTCTGAAGATGATCACGGAGATTCACAAAGATCCGTTCTTGACGAGCGGCCATCTCCTGCATAGCTTCAGCCATGAAGGTCAGCTGCTGCTCGTGGCGTTGTAACATGACATCTTGCATCGGCGGTTCTGTCGCTGAGTCGGCTGGGTTCATGTTGGCCAGATTGTACTGTCACGATCACAGGTACAGATCAGAACCCAATAGCACGACACAGATACAACCAGTGTTTTGCAATGTTCAGTTTATTCAGGTCTGGGACAGGCAGGATCAAAACCAGGAAATCCGTCAGACAGGCAACCAAAACCAGACAGGGAGCAGAAAGGAACTCGAGATCCGAATACAGGCAGGCAGGGGTCAAAAACCGGGCAGGACAAAAATCTAGGCTAGAGAATAACACACACTGGAAAGCTTGGCAGAAAAGACAAGACAATCTGGAAAAGGACAAGTGATAGTGAGGTGGTATAAATACTGTGGGGTGATGAGGGAATGAGTAACAGGTGAGGGAATGCTCCGGTTATTGTACATACTTTGTCTCACTGGAATATTAACGGTCAGATTGAATACAACATCGACCCAATTTCTCCGGTCAATGACGGGAGAGTTTTGAAAGTGACAAAACACTGTTCCACACATTTAAAAACACTTAAACAATGTTTACCCAGGATTCAGGCACCTTCCCTGGCTTGTAAAATGCGGTGATGCAGCCTGTTCTCTTGGTGCAGTCTGGGTGCAAGAGCCATGTGCTGCAAGGATCTCTCTGGGTGCGCTCTGTGAGTCTCACACCCCGCTTCTCTCTGGGTGCTCTCTCCCTCTATTCACACCACTTTCCCCCGCCCTTCAAAGACTTATTGCTGGGTAGAAAAGCCAGGTGCATCACCCTGGATCTCTGCATATGTGCCTGTGAGTCTGAGACCCTGCTAACAGCAGTGACTCTGCTGTTTTTACCTTCTTGTACATTTCATGATTTGAATGTGGACGAAATGGACAGTTTTCTGTCCATATCACCGGCTGTTTAAGCAGTCAAATGCACATTTGAATTTAAACAGTTTAATGCACTTTTAACACTCATGTACCCACGATTCAAGCTCCTTTCCTGTGTTATAAAGTGAGATGAAGCAGCCTGTTCTCTGGGTGCAAGAGTCATGTGCTGCAAGGAGCTCTCTGGGTGCGCTCTGTGGGTCTCACAGCCCGCTTCGCTCTGGCTGCACTCTGCCTCTATTCACACCACTTTTCCCCAGGTTTCAAAGACTTATTGCTGTGTAGAAAAGCCATGTGCATCACCCTGGATCTCTGCATACAGTATGTGCCTGTGAGTCTGAGACCCTACTGTAAGAGTCGGTGAGGTCCTGATAATTTATTCCGGGAAATTACTCTGACCTACTAATTGACCTGACCGAAGTTATTGAGTCTATGTAAGTTTACTGCTTGGCTCAGATCCATCAACGTCAGCAAGATCTCACCTCTATTAACTCCCCGAAGAACCAGGTTAAATTAACTGCTGTTTCAATTCAGACAACTCTCTTAAATCTGTTTAAGCGATCCCGAAGGATTTTGATATCAGTAATGAGGTGTGGACCTACCTAAGTGTGAGTGTGGCAGGGTGAAATCTTACCTTTGAAGCAGGAGAGGAGAGCGCTGATGTCTTTTAAGTTGTCCCAGTCCAAAAGGTGGGATCAGTTTATTTGAAGAAAAATAGGTCCAAACTAATACAGGGTTTTTACCTTCTCTCTTTACAACATTATAATCATACTAAAAAAAATGATGCTATGATCATGTTCAAATATGAAACTTTAATTCACAGTTTTACATTTATTACCAAAATTGTAATTTCAACTGCCCAATGCAGTTGTGATTTTTAAATCTCCCGATAGAATTGAGAGGCATTTCCTCATAAATGACTGGTGATAATAAAAAGCACATTCAAACTTTCATTTTCACCCAATCAATTCACATCAATTTCATACCTTTTTTCCGACACAGACGGCGGGAATAACATTCAAAAACCCATTCCTATCCGACATAGATGGCGGGTACTAACATCCACAAACACATACCTATCTCCCGCAGGTATTCGGAGGAAGATCCTCACAGGTGGCGGTTACTAATAACTCACAAACACACTCCTATCCGACACAGACGGCGGGTACTAACATCCACAAACACATACCTATCTCCCGCAGGTATTCGGAGGAAGATCCTCACAGGTGGCGGTTACTAATACTCACATCTCAATTCATTCCACTCATTCACAAAGTAATTCACCCAGCTTTCAACGAAGAAAATCAAGAGATATTTACCAAGTTTGAGAGAACCTTACCGAGAGCTATTAACCCAGCTCTGAGGGCCAGAGCCTACCGGGAGAGAGTATACCAGGGGAACCCCCCTCTCTCTCTCGCTCCCTCCCAAAAAGCCAGTCTCTTAATGCTCAAAAAATCGGATAGAAAACCCCAAAAACACCTGCTCCATACCCAACCAATGAAAAAAACTGGGCATGGCCACTGATATACAGGACTGGACATATTCTATTGGCTATGGCATAAGACACACCTTCCCATGTTTGTGCAAAAAAGGACATGACCAGACATATTCTATGGCTATGACATAACCACCTTTTTGAGGCCTCAATGTATTTCTCCTTAAGTCCGGAGCCCCCCTCCCTGTATACTGCTGTGAGAGGAGAGGGAAGAAACTGCCTTCTCCCTTATCACTGACACCCATAAATCATTATAGGTCTTACACTCAACTTAACAAACCACTTGGTTTATACTGTAAATATAGAAAAACATAACATATGAAACATTTTCATTGTGAGTTATACAAGAATATAATTGATTATACTTGATTATAATTAACTTTTGTTTTAATTTTTTTGTTCAACATACTATGAAGATCTCAACACTACTAACAGCAGTGACTCTGCTGTTTTTACCTTCTTGTACATTTCATGAGTTGAATGTGGACGAAATGGACAGTTTCCTGTACATTTCATGAGTTAAATGTGGACGAAATGGACAGTTTTCTGTCCATATCACCGGCTGTTTATGCAGTCAAATGCACATTTGAATTAAAACAGTTTAATGCACTTTTAACACTCATGTACCCACGATTCAAGCTCCTTTCCTGGGTTATAAAGTGATATGAAGCAGCCTGTTCTCTGGGTGCAAGAGCCATGTGCTGCAAGGAGCTCTCTGGGTGCGCTCTGTGGGTCTCACAGCCCGCTTCTCCGGGGTGCTGGAGAGTAATTTTCAGGCTCCTCTCCACAGTTGTCCCCCTAACAATGATTTGTAATCATTATTTTTGCATTTAAATGATGTATGTTATCATTAATATGGTTCCCTAACACAATGCACATAGTCTGGAGCTCACTGGGGTCCTGCATATGCTTTAATCAGGCGTTTTAACATTTTTTTTCCATGAAAATGATTTTTATTCACTATCATGGGGATATATAAAACAAATTCCGGGTAATTCGGAGCACAATTGTACCTTTTACTATTTAAATGTATTTGTATTATATATTTTTGGGCTATAAAAGTGACATTTCTGGGTGACTTTGTCAGTTTATGGAGCTTAGCCCACAAATCCTGGAGGTTCCAGGCCAAATGTGGGAGCTCATAGGCGGCCTGCCATGTGCCCCCACCCGTGGAAAGAAGAAAAAAGCAAAGAAAATGGTCAATTATTTCTTAAAATAATAAAAAATGAAGTTTTAAGAAATTGTTGAAAAAACTTCTAAGTGCCAACAGAGAAGGGGCTCAAAAAAGCTCAACCCTTCGGCGCTTCGGGCCGAAGCCCCGGACACTTTTCCAGTCCCCCGTTGCAACTTACAACGGAGAGGGGAAACCAAGCCTCCCCTTCTCCGTCAAAAAAATTCATTCATCCATTTCAGACTACTTTCCTGACGTAATCGGAAACCCAGTTTTTGAGAGGACTCAGAAAAAACGGCTGTCTCACTTCATGGAGGAATGTGTCCGCTCCATGTGCTCGGATGAATTTGTTGCCTAGAGACCCCCCAGCATGGTTCTTACCAAACTTTACGTTTTTGAACTGGTCTCTTGAGGAATGCAAGGGGAGTCGACAGGGGACTCTACCCGCATTATGAGGCACTATTTTCGGATACTTTTTTTCATTTTCACCCCTTTTCTATGGATCTCCAAAAAGTTAACTCAGACTTTTTTCTGACTCTGGAGGAATGTGAGGGGAGTTGACAGGGGACTCTACCCGCCTTATGAGGCACTATTTTTGGATACCTTTTTTCATTTTCACCCATTTTCCCAGGTTCTCCAAAAACTTGAATCTGACTATTTTGCCTGTGGAGGAATGACATGGGAGTTGACAGGGGACTCTACACGGGTTATGAGGCACTATTTTCGGATACTTTTTTACATTTTCACCCCTTTTGCCTGGTTCTTTTTATTTTTTATATTTATAATAATAAATATTTATATTATATTTTTATATTTTTTTATTCAGATAATTATTCAAACAGGACTGATTTTAATCTGTAAGCTATTATTTTAAAGGTTTTACATTATTATTTTTAATGTACACAATCCTAGGTGTTTCAGTAATTGTTGACGCTGTTGTAGGAAGATAAGAAAAATATTTAGCAGTTTTTTATTTTATTGTCACATTTATTCATTAAACTTCAGTTGTTCCTGGAGGACATTGACGTATATATATTTAGCTTATTATTCCCAGTTTGCTTACCCACCAGCACCTTGTTAAAATGTTAAAGTGATGCCAGAAAACAAAATGTCTGTTCGTCAAAAACTGTATAATTACTCCAGAAATATGACCAGTCAAAAAGAGTTGGGCGGCCATTTTGGTGAGCAATGTACGGCAAGAAGGACATTTCACACAGCGGTGTTTCACAAAGAAGAGAAAAAACAATCAAAAAACCGGACGACATTAACAATAATACACTTTATTTATATAGCACCTTTCATGCTTGAAGTGCTTTTACAGAAAAGGACAGAAAATGACAATAACAAATGAAGAACATAATTAAAAACAAGGTATAAACAAACAGAAAGAGTTATATCTTAAAACATGAACAGTGATACTACTAACAAATTACAGTTGCCCCAAATGATATGCCAAATTAAAAAGATAGGTCTTTAATGTACTTTAAAACATTTGAATCTGAACGACAATTTATTGTTATTACAACGTGATTTCCCGATTATTTGAGAATAACTCCTTTTAGTGGGTTAATTACATTCTTACAATAAGTGAGGAATGGATTTAACTTAACTATCAAACTGGAGAAATAAGAAACTGTAAATGTAGGCAATCATTAATAATTAATATCTAATTCTTAACTGTGAATGTCTTTCATTTGATCTAAAATCTGAAATGTATTAGTCCAGCCAAAACGTTCTCTGTTGAGCTTCCTGGAAAAAAAGGAACATTTCATTAAAAAAAAGTTGATTCAAGAACAAATCTCTGTGTTTTTTTATTATAGGACAATTATTGCTAAATCTGAAAGAGCTTCACTAGCTTTGTAATTTCTATGATGTCCTATTTGGGTTGCCTTTAGTAAAATCGTGTAGTCATACCCCCCATATTGGACAGTTACGTACGGCAACCCAAATAGGACATTTGACGTACAGACGGCTGCCTGAGTTGCACTGTGCAAGAATGTGTTGGTCTGCCATAAAGTTATAAACAATAAGAAATACGATAAAAGAGAAATTACAAAGCTGGGAAAGACTTTTCAGATTTAGCAATAATTGTCATATAAGAAAAATACATATTTAATAACAGAGTTTTTGTCTTGAATCGAATTTTTTATGGAAAATATTTTATGTAATTTCCCTTTTTCCAAGAAGCTCAACAGAGAACGTTTTGGCCGGACTAAAACATTTCTGATTTTACATCAAATGAAAGACATTCACAGTTAAGAATTATATATAAATTATTAATTCCATAAATGATTGAATTTACTCAACCCACTAAAAGGAGTTATTCTCAAATAATTGGGAAATTACACATTATAAGTGTATACGGAGAAATGTGTGTCAGAAAACGATGGATTCAGCAAGTGCCTCGATCTGTATTTATCGTTAATATTCCTCACGTTATTTATCAGAACAAGGCCTCCTATTCTCAGATTATAAGTTTCTAAACCTTCACACAGAAATCCTCTCTTGATCTAATTGTTATGATTAGCTGGAATCAGAAATATTAGCCAATTTAGATTATTGTTTTTGTTTGACTTTGTATTAAAACGTGACCTTTTGAAATATTGTAAAGTACTGTAAGAGAATAGCAAAGCTTTCCAAATGCACATTAAATAAGTCGTTAACTTCAATCTTTGTGTGGTTTGTTACTAATCTGTTCATATTTTAATAATAACGTGACACAACAATATGACATTGACAATAAAACCTTAAAATCTTGAATCTTTGAATGGAAATATAATGTGTGAAAAAAATATATAATTTATCAAGTTGTCTTTTTTTAATTTTCATTGTAAGCAGTACGGGGGCCCCCCAGGGGACGGTGCTGGACCGTTTCTCTTCACCCACAACACTGCAACCTGTCACCTGCAGAAGTTCTCTGACGACTCCGCCATCGTTGGCCTCATCTCCAACGAGGACGACAGGGAGGTCTTCACCCTCTGGTGCCAGAGGAACCACCTCCAGCTCAATGCAACGAAGACCAAGGAGCTGGTGGTGGATTTCAGACGGATATATACATACATACATACATACATATATATATATATATATATACCAAAGGAAGGCCAATACGGGTAGCTGCTTTCAGGAGGGAGTCCAGGAGAAAAGAGAGAAGGAAAGTAGCCTTCGCTCAGAATCTGTGTTACCTTCAAGGACAAGGGGGAAAATGTACAGGTAACAAAACAGAGGACTAGAGTTCAACTGTCACACACACTCCACGAGGTTTAGCTTCAGCTCAAGTTGAGCTCTCTGTAAAGATACGGGTCCAGCTCTCGGAGAGCATTGATCAGAACCCTGCTGGCTGCAGCTCCTTTATTTCGCACCGCGTCCACCACCTCTCGTGCTCCGTCATTTTTGGGTTTGATTCTGGCTGACGTCATTTCAGATTCACTGATCACTTCAGACTCAAATAGTTTATCCAGAAGGACGTTCAGGACAGTTGGAGTCACTCTTTGAATGAACTCTGTCCGAACTGAGAGCAGCCTCTGGTCTGCTGGGACTCTGCTCTCTGCTGGGACTCTGCTCTCTGCTGGGACTCTGCTCTCTGCTGGGACTCTGCTCTCTGCTGAGACTCTGCTCTCTGCTGAGACTCTGCTCTCTGCTGAGACTCTGCTCTCTGCTGAGACTCTGCTCTCTGCTGGGACTCTGCTCTCTGCTGGGACATTTCTCTGGGACAATGCATGTCTTGGACCTGGTAGATAAACAGGGAAAATACTTTTGTTAACCAACAATCACATTAAACAGATCTCTTAAAAATTCAAGTAACTCGACAATCCCAGAGGTGGATTTCTGTTCGGTTAAGGTTATAATATGTAACATTTCCTCATTCAAATGGATAAAAACTCCTACACCTGTATTATTTATACTTGGTTGAGTTGTGTACATAGATTATCCCAAATGGTTCAGAGAGACGTGTAATTTTAAGGGTAACAGTACGTTTCATCACGGTCTCCTGTAATGCCGTAATCCACTGAAGCATGAGAAGCTGAAGACTACAACTCCCATGATGCCACGCTGTTTCACCACCACACCACACTAGTTATTACTATAGTTATAGAACATTACAGGTTGTGTGTTTAATGTCGTAATGATGCAGCTGCCATGGAGCCTTAATAGAGAAGGCTATGAGATGGAGCTTTAGAGTTATCCAGTCTATCACTGGGTCTGAGCTCAGGTGGAGTCTTTACCTTCCAGTGGCACGCGATAATTCCATACTATATTTCCACCTTGGTCCTTGACCTTCAAATCCACTGCTCTCTGTGCTCGTCGTCAGGGAAACTTGAAATGTCGGATCGTAATCTGGTCCAAAACTTGATACAAATGTTTTACTCTGAAAACCAGAAGCAGAAGTTAAAAGTGTATCTGTTTCTTTCCCTGATTGTGGATCCACATGCAGATACATGTGTGTTAATGATCATTGTGTTCCTTTAGAGGAGTATCAGTGACTCACCTCAGGCTGAATGAAGAAGCCCTCAGGTTCACAGTGCACACTGTAACCTTTGTACAGTTCCAGCTCACAGTCGGAGGAGATTGTGATGTTCACAGCAGGTCTGTGTTGATCAGCAACCTTCAGTAACAGAGTAACTTTAGTTATGCTTCAGATAGTCACGGCAACTTTATTAAAGATCACATTAAACAACAACAAACGTTGACATGAACCTACTCCACAAAGTGATGAGATATACAATCAATCACAACATAATTATAAGTATATATTGCCTTTGTAAGGAATATTAAAAATAGATGATTGTAATTCTTTGAGATAAGCTATTGAAGAAGCTATTCCAACGTTAACCAAAACACAAACCGTCTGTGTCAGTTACAGATGTAGCACTCCAGATAGGACTCCAATGGGTGTGTCCCAGCCAAAAACCCAGCGGATCCCAGTGGCTGGGGGTGTTGCCAAATTGCTAGAGGGGGTTACCAAATGTCTCCATTTGTTCAATTACAGGATTTAACCATGAGATGGCGCTTCATTCACAAATACACAAAGACAAATTAAAGCTTTAGCGCAAGTTCAATAAGGAAGACCAAACAATGAGTCACTTACACGTCACTCTATTGCTCTCTCCCCCCTCATTAAATGTGTGGGCGTCACCCCTCAGCAGCTAATTGCTGCACATGTTAAATTCCTTAAATGCCTGCTCTTCCTTCCCGTCAGTTGTCATTTCAGGTGACAACACGCAACAGCAGCAGGGCTTCGTCCCAGCTCCAGGCATACATTCATCAGCTCCGCAGTCTCGAGGATTAAGCTACAGGCGGCGTTCCCCAGTCGGCTAGCGGTTCCAGCCGGCCACCCCGCAAACCCGGACGCGGGAGGAAGGACAAGGATATCGGGCTCCACGGAAGTTCCTCCGGCTAATGGAATGGGCTACTTCACACAAACAATTGACGCATGCCTTCAGTCTCTCGAGAGGGCGTCACCGGCATCAGGGCCGCTCAATCGCGGCGCTTCCGGCCTTCACGCGGAGCGGGCCCTCATCGCATGCGAAGCTTTACCCATTCTGGCTTCAACCACAACCTCTCTTGCAGGCAGGCAGGGCTTAAACTACATCCCATTGAAGCTACTTCTCCTCCCGGCTCAGTAGCCAGTACTGGACACTAAGTGCGTCATAGGCGGCTAGCAGGTTCATTGCACAGCCCAGGCTCTCGCCTCCTTTCCCTGCGCCTCACCTCTAAAACAGGCGTCAGGGTAGCGCTGGCAAGAGGCAGTTTACAACAAATTCACGAGACGTTCGTTATATGCATCGCTGCCTTTAGTTCAGGGTAAGGTGAGTTCAAGGCAGTGTTGGGTGTAACGTGTTACAGTATGGAGTTTCAGTACACGTATTACTTTGCTGTACGAAGTAACGCAACGCATTACTAAGGCAGTTCGGGTAACTACTACCCGTTACAATGCTCAGTAAGTAACGCAGTTTCAAGCTTCAACACAGTCACGGATGCTGCCCCATCCGTGGTTTTGGGTTTTTTTTTCAGGGAGAAAGAGAAGTTCATGTAAGATGATAGAAGACAGTCTAATCACCCAATCAAGCACATCAGCATCTATGTCTCACCGTGGCGTAATTAAACTGCTAATTAAGCTAGTCCTATATCATGGGTCATGTTTCAGTATTTACCTAAGCATACATCATTTTATGCTGCGCATATTGCACTTCATTTATATTTGGTTTCATGCTCACATGGCTTATGATAAGCCAGGTTATGATATTCATGCATTATCGTACTCAAGCTAACAGCTGCACTACATTGTCTACATCTCCCTCTTCGCCCGGACATCGGCTTGTGCCGGCAATCCAAGAGCTCTCCAGTTTACCTATGGTAAACATGCATATAACTGGTGGTGGTGTCTTAATAGCATTTCAGGGCTTCGTTCAGGATAGGTGCAGAACCCTGCCGCAATCAAGGTAATTATTCCTCATCCCTACAACAACCGGACGGTGGTCTCCTCTGCCTCCACATCCTACATTCGCCCGGACATCAGCGCCGTGCGGCCATCCAAAGATCTCTCTAACTGATCACCGCAATCAGCCCACAAGGACGGTGGTCCTCCTCCGCCTTCACAACCTACATTCGCCCGGACAACAGCGCCGTACTGGCTTCCCAAAGATCTCCCAGACCCTAACTATGGTATTTGTGCATATAACTGGTGGTGGTTCATAACACGTTTACATGTATACATGTCTCATTATGGTATCGGATTTCAAACTGCATTCCTGTCCTGGACTGCGGGTCCCCTTAGACTTCGGTCTTGTGGACTGTGGGTCCCCGTAGACTTCGGTCTCGGTTAAAAAACAAGATCCCTGCTTCGGCAGGACGTTCGACCTTCGTGGCGGCGTAGTCAAGCCCTGCTAGCCAGGCAGGCGACCCTCAGGTCGTTTTCAGATAAGACCGGCACTGATTTCGGCCGTCAGAGTCTCAGCATGACCCGTAAGCTCCGGCAGTGATTCCGGCCTCCTGCCGCATACATATGTTAATCTATTATTTCATCCCCAGATCACCACAGTCACCCTACAAGGTAAGAAACTCAGTTCATCTCAGTATTCTATACTTCACTGGTTTTGGGGATTTCATCGGAGCGGTTCTTTCCCTCCTGAACGATTATCCTGCAAACCGGGGCCTAATCGCCAAACACCATTCCATTCTCCTGTTGTATTATCATGACAATCATTTCATTCATATGACGTGTAACAATAAATATGTATTCCATACATCACGTCTCTCCGGTTTGAAATGAAAGCTTTAGCGCAAGTTCAATAAGGAAGACCTAACAATGAGTCACTTACACGTCACTCTATTGCTCTCTCCCCCCTCATTAAATGCGTGGGCGTCACCCCTCAGCAGCCAATTGCTGCACATGTTAAATTCCTTAAATGCCTGCTCTTCCTTCCCGTCAGTTGTCATTTCAGGTGACCACACGCAACCCTCCTCCACCCCTCTCGCCTCCCGTCTCCTCCAGGACAAAGCTAAACCTTCCTCCTTCAGACCGGTCCCACCTACCTATCACCACCACCAGTGTCTAGACCCCGGGGATTTCATCGGAGCGGTTCTTTCCCTCCTGAACGATTATCCTGCAAACCGGGGCCTAATCGCCAAACACCATCCATCCTCCTGTTGTATTATCATGACAATCATTTCATTCATATGACGTGTAACAATAAATATGTATTCCATACATCACGTCTCTCCGGTTTGAACTGGGTGTTGTAGAACTTAGTCTGTTTGCAATGTTTGCAGCTCTGCAGTTGTGTTTGCTGAATACTGTAGCATTTAATCAGTTATTTGTTATGGTTTTCACAAGCTACTATAATGAAAAAATATCAATATTTTAGATCAAATAAAGTATATAGTTTGCTTTATGCAGTATATTTTTTGTAATATTGTTGGTGTGTTTTTACACAGTACATTAGATTGAAGTAAATCAACTTATACATTAAGATAAGATAAGATGGACCTTTATTAATCCCGTGGGGAAATTCAGTAGTTCAAACAGCAACAGGGTAAGAGTGAAAAACAGGATAGCACAGATTCACACAGATTAATAAAATCAAAAATAAGATGAGCGATAAAAATAATAATAATGAGAAACTATGAAATAAGAAATGAATAAAACTAAAATGTAATTATCATATCATATATTATAATGTATTGTATTATTAAGCAATATCATACATTAACCCCATTCTAGCAGATGCCACATTGAATGGATGAACACATTTATGCATCAATAATTACAACAGAGTATTTCTAAATACAAGTTGTAAAAATACTTATATGTATTTAATATTAATAACATAATGATTAATTTCAGATGATAATACTTTTCAGGGTTAGGTCCGGTCTGACGGCGCTTTGCTCCCTGCTGCAGAGAAGATCACTGCTCTAAACAAAGTCAAAAATCCTACATCCAAATGGAATAAATATAATTAATTATGATGAATACGTTAAGTCTTGTTCATTGTTTTTCACTTTTATTAAATGTTTGATATTTCCGGCACAGACCCTTTCATACCGGCAATGCGCGATAGAAACAACAGAAAGTGCGACAGCTTAAATATGCCAGTGTTAATTTCGTCAACGAAAACTATGACGAAAAATGTTCATCAACGACCTTTTTTACATGACTAAGACGAGACGATGACGAGCTAAAAATAGATTCTTGATAACTAAAACTATGACGAAATGTATATTTAGTTTTCGTTGACGAGACAAGACGGGACTAAGGTGTTAATGGTGGACTATCGGACATTCAAAATGCAGCATATTTTCCCCCAAGTGTCCATCTTGTCTGTCAAAATGCATCTTACGTTTCTAACTTGCAATATCATTATTTCCGCTCTCTTCACTCCAGAAGAGCGATCTCCCTGTGTCTCTCTGTGTGCGGGGGGCGGGGCCTAACAGACATGCTGCAGCGGACACAGAGATCTGCCGGGGACGGAGCGTTCAGAGAGTATAGAGACACATTTTGACTAAAAGTTGACTAAAATGTAATTTTTCGTAGGGAAGAGATCACGTTGTCTTAGCAGTGATTCATCTCAGCAGGTCTTTCAGTTCTGTGTGATGTGTTTAACATTAAAGCCATCAGTTTCCGCAGACAGAAAGACATGCTGAGAGAGAATCATACAAAACCACAAAGAGCGATCTGAAGATTTACAGTTCAGATAGATCTTATTCTTCTCCCAGCACGAGAAGGTTTGAGAAGAGGAGCAGTGTGTGTGGAAACAGCTGTGGTTTAAAACCAGTGTTTAGTCTGATGGTGAGCACATGGCCTTACCTCCTTCTTAGGGACGTTTTTCTGCAGCAGATGTACATCCAGTGTTTGCTCCTCTCTGCCCGGGGGTCTTAGGAACACCAGAATCTTGCCCTTTATCCGCAGAAGCAGATACCTTTTAATAAGATCCCAGACCAGGCCAAAGAGAGAGAGGTGAGGCACCTTCACCACCACGTGAGTGCGTGTGACCTCCAGCGGCTCCAAGATGCTCAGGCCTTCATCAGTGATGTGGACGACAGACAACAGGCCGTCCAGGAGCAGCGCTGTGGAGCAGAGAGCTGGTCATCTGTTGCATTGCTGCTGAAACAGCTTCATCGTATTCAATGTCACACCACTTTAGTTCAGAGCTAATGTTCATCTAATGTCATTCACTTTGGAGCCTCACTAGGATGTACCAGTTTATATCCTTCACCTTTTATTCTAATGTTTCATTATTGTTCCGCCCCCTGTGATCTTTCTGGATGTGAGCATTTGCTGTTATGCATAAACTTTATTAATTCTTTTTTATTCACGAGACTGCTGAAATGTTTGTATTCTGCTGCCAGAACAGCTTGACTGTGTCCGGTCTCATGTCTGAGTGATTCTCTAGATGTGTGAAGAGTTTTCTAAAGCTTTTAGGGCGTAGGAAGTCTAACTTATAAATGTTGTTGTCTGTTGTTTTGTTTTTACATGGTTCAGCTAGACCAGGGGCAGGGAACCTTTTTCCTCTCAAGGGCCGAACCTCCCCTAGGGGGGTCCGGGGGGCATGCTACCCCGGGAATATTTTTTTTTAAATGTTGAAGTTAAAAGCATCAATCTGGTGCACTTTGAGAGCAACATTAAGATATCTATGGATACATCTCAACACCCATATGAAACAGAACTGTTAGCAGAATTAATATTTCTTTCTTTTCTGCTGTTGACAACCCCCAGGACAGAGGGGCTAAAGAACTGTTTTGTGTTCTTGATAACTATGGACTGACTCAGCATGTGACGGAGCCCACGCACAATAAGGGGCACACTCTGGACTTAATTATCTCAAAGGGTCTGAATATCTCTAAGGTTGTGGTGACTGATGTTGCACTCTCTGACCATTCCTGTGTTTTCTTTGAGAGCTCTATTTCTGTTCACAAAAATGTTCAGAAAGAGGTAACCACAAAGCGATATTTAACTGAAAATACTAGGGAAATGTTTACTCAGAATTTTTCTTCCACACTTGCCCCTGCTAACATCTCAGTAAATGAGCTAGTAGATCATTTTAATTCAAAAATTAAAAATGTTATAGATGCCATTGCTCCAACTAAGGTAAAGGAAGTGACTTGGGAAGAAAATATCTCCATGGAGAAAGGCCATGACCGTGAGAGCAGAAAAAAGAGAGTGTCGAAAAGCTGAACGTAGGTGGCGAAAAACAAATCTCCAGGTTCACTTTGAAATCTATAAAGAGAGACTTGGCCTTTATAATTTGGAATTGAAAAACGCACGACAGTCTTTCTTCTCTGACATCATTACCAAAAACAAAAACAATGCACGTGCCTTGTTTGCTACCGTCGACAGACTAACTAACCCCCCAGTGTCAGTAGCCTCTGAATTTCTATCCACCAGGGCGTGCTATGATTTTGCCTTCTTCACTGACAAAATTCAGAAAATCAGACAAGCAGTCAGTGCCTCTGCATCAGGTACAGCAAATGTGTTGTCTCTGTGTCCACTTAACATCAATTCAAACACCATGACACAATTCCATCAGATTAATGATAAAAACCTAAAGGACATTATACAACTTCTGAAATCCTCCTCCTGCTGCCTTGATATTATTCCAACAGGATTTTTCAAAGATGTTTTGCCTTGCATGGCCTCAGATCTACTTCATATAGTAAACAAATCTCTTCACTCAGGTATTTTTCCACAGGCCCTGAAAACTGCAGTCATTAAACCGCTCTTAAAAAAGAATAATCTAGATGCTTCAGAAATGAACAATTACGGCCCCTACACACGGCGGCGTGCGTTGCCGCTTCAACGCTTCTCCCCATTCACTTTGAATGGGGTGACGTCACGATTCGCCAAACTGCATTGTGGGAGCAAAGCGTAGCTTTTCTCGCGGTGCTCGCTGCAAAAGTAGAGCAATGTACCTCGAGGGAGGCGTCAGCCAATCAAATCCCGTTTATGCAAATCTGCCACTACAAGCGCTAGCCAATCAAACCGTGTGTATGCTGGGAGAGCCAGACCGCAGTTCATTTCCTCATATGCCAAAAAATGGAGGAGAAAATAATCGTAGCGGTAGGGAATCACCCGGTGCTTTATGATCAGTCTCTGTTCACCTACCGGGATACAAACCGGAGGAGCCAGGCATGGAGGGAGGTGGCAGAGACAGTGGGTGAAACTGGTAGGTTTTTGCCTGTTTGGGGAGTTTATATCCAGTGTACTTCGTTTCAATGGACAGCTACCAGGCATAGACAGTATTTAGCCAGCATGGAATGTTGCATAAAATAGCACCATAGGCATTAATGTAAACCAAAATTAAATTATACCTCCTTTGAAAGTCTCGTTTTTAGTCTTACGCATCCGACCTGGAAAACTTTGCAGCCAATCTTATTTGTTACAGTGTACCGTGCACCAGGTCCTTATTCAGAATTCTTATCAGAATTCTCTGAGTTTTTATCAACTTTGGTTCTTAAAACAGATAAAGTAATTATCGTAGGTGACTTTAATATTCATGTTGACGATGATAAAAATAGCCTTACTGTTGCATTTAACTCTATATTAGATTCTGTTGGTTTCTGTCAGAGTGTAAATAAACCAACCCACTGCTATAATCACACTCTCGACCTTGTTCTGACTTATGGTATTGAAATTGAGCAACTATTAGTCGAACCGCATAATCCTGCTTTATCTGACCATTTCTTAGTAACTTTTGAAGTACTGTTACTAGACTACAAAGCATTAGTCAAAAGCTCCTGCAGCAGAAACCTATCTGTTAGTGCTATAGCCAAATTTAAGGACGAGATTCCACCAATATTTAACTCGATAGCATGTCTGCATGTAAGGGAGGAAGCTTATACAAAATGTACACCACCCCAAATTGATCATGTTGTTGATAGTGCTACAGATGCGCTGCGAATAAAATTAGACTCTGTTGCTCCTTTGAAAAAGAAGAAAATAAAACAACATAGATTAGCTCCATGGCATAATGCCGAAACCCGCAAAATAAAGCAAAAGTCGAGACAACTTGAAAGGATATGGCGTTCCACTAAACTTGAAGAATCTCGTTTAATTTGGCATATTACTCTCAATGAATATAAGAAAGCACTGCGTAAAGCGAGAGCAGCCTACTACTCTTCATTAATAGATGAGAATAAGAATAATGCAAGATTTCTTTTCAGCACTGTAGCCAGGCTGACAGAGAGCCATAGCTCGATTGAGCCTTCTATTCCCATAGCACTCAGTAGTAATGATTTTATGTGCTTTTTTAACGATAAAATTGTTACTCTTAGAAACAAAATTAATGACCTCTTGCCTTTGACCAGTATAGTGTTATCAACAGCTCCCGGAAACGTAAGTTCTAATATTACACTAGATAGTAAACTAGAATGCTTTTCAGCCATTAACCTTGAACAATTAAATTCAATGATTCTCTCTTCTAAACCATCAACGTGTATGTTAGACCCAATTCCAACTAAGCTGTTGAAGGAAGTTTTTCCATTAATTGGCACTTCTTTATTAAATATTATGAATATGTCTTTATTATCAGGCTATGTTCCACAATCATTCAAAGTAGCAGTGATAAAACCGCTTCTTAAAAAGCACAACCTCGATCCAGAGGTTTTAGCCAATTATAGACCTATTTCTAATCTTCCGTTCCTCTCAAAAATTCTTGAGAAAGCGGTCGCAAAACAGTTGTGTGATTACTTAAAAAACAATGATTTATTTGAAGATTTTCAGTCTGGCTTTAGAACACATCATAGCACAGAGACAGCTCTGGTTAAAGTCACAAATGACATTCTAATAGCCTCAGACAAGGGACTTGTCTCTATTCTTGTTTTGCTCGATCTCAGTGCTGCATTTGATACTATCGATCATGATATCTTATTGCAAAGACTAGAGCACTTAGTTGGCATACAGGGAACTGCTTTAGGCTGGTTTAGGTCCTATCTATCTGAACGCTCTCAGTTTGTACGTGTCAATGATGAATCTTCCACGCAAACCAAAGTTAGCCATGGAGTGCCACAGGGCTCAGTGCTCGGACCTATTTTGTTCACATTATATATGCTTCCGTTAGGCAATATTATAAGGAATCATTCTGTAAATTTTCATTGTTATGCAGATGATACTCAACTATATTTATCAATCAAGCCTGATGAAATTAATCATCTAAATAAAATTCAAGACTGCCTCAAGGACTTAAAAACGTGGATGACCTTAAACTTTTTGATGTTAAACACGACCAAAACTGAAGTTATTGTACTTGGCCCGAAGAATCTACGAAACAAATTATCTAAAGATATACTAACTATGGATGGCATTAATTTGGCCTCCAGTGAGACTGTAAGGAATCTTGGTGTTATATTTGATCAGGATTTATCCTTTAACGCCCACATAAAATCAATTTCAAGGACCGCCTACTTCCATCTACGTAACATTGCAAAAATTAGGCATATCTTGCCTCAAAACGATGCAGAGAAACTAGTCCATGCATTTGTTACTTCAAGGCTGGATTATTGTAACTCTTTATTATCAGGGTGTACCAAGAAGTCAGTCAAGTCGCTTCAGCTGATTCAAAATGCTGCAGCTCGTGTACTAACCAGAGTTAGGAAAAGGGACCACATTACTCCTGTTCTGGCTGCCTTACACTGGCTCCCTATAGAACACAGGATAGAATTTAAAATTCTTCTTCTCGCCTACAAAGCCCTTAATGGGCAGGCGCCATCTTACCTTAAAGAACTCATTATACCCTACTGTCCTACTAGGGCATTGCGTTCCAAGAATGCAGGGTTGTTGGTTGTTCCTAGAGTCTCTAAAAGTACAATGGGAGCCAGAGCCTTTTCTTATCAAGCTCCACATTTGTGGAATCAGCTTCCAGTTTGTGTTCGGGCGGCAGACACCCTATCTGTTTTTAAGAGTGCGCTTAAGACCTTCCTTTTTGATAAAGCTTATAGTTAGGGCTGATTAGATTCAGCCCCTAGTTTTGCTGATAGGCTTAGTTTGTCGGGGGACATCTTACTTCTTCCTTCTCTCTGTCTATACCTGTGTACTCTCATGTTCCGATTAACCCAGCTTCCCCAAATTTCTTTCTTTTTGGTGTCTATATACGCTGGGATCCGGAGTCATGGATGATCCTGCGGTCCTGTGTCCTGCATCGCGAGCCCTGGATCTTGAGTCGTGGCTGTGGTCATGGATCATAGGTCCTGGATGGATATCCTCGTGGATTCATCTTCCTATTATACACACATGCATTTCCAAACATTTGGACTACCTATGTTGCAAATGTATTATCATTTCAATTTACACACGGCATCTATTGCACGTCTGTCCGTCCTGGGAGAGGGATCCCTCCTCTGTTGCTCTCCCTGAGGTTTCTCCCATTTTTCCCTTTAAAACTGTGGGTTTTCTTCGGAAGTTTTTCCTTGTACGATGTGAGGGTCTAAGGACAGAGGGTGTCGTATTGTCATACTGATATTTTGTACAAACTGTGAAGTCCACTGAGACAAATGTAACATTTGTGATATTGGGCTATATAAATAAACATTGATTGATTGATTGATTGAATGTCATAAATGTTCATCATATAAAGTGTGACATGTAAAACCTTTTATGCAATTGACAGGAGAGATTCATGTGATTGGTTGTTGGTCGCGTTGCTCGCGTAAACTCCCCAAGCTCAAGACACGCCCACCGCCAAGCGGCAAAGCACGCCGCCGTGTGTAGGGGCCGTTACAGGCCCATATCAAACCTGCCATTTCTAGGTAAAATCATTGAAAAAGTTGTTTTTCAACAGTTGAGTAATTTCTTGCATTTAAATAGTTGTTTCGATGTGTTCCAGTCAGGCTTTCGTCCAAACCACAGCACTGAGACTGCTCTTGTAAAGGTCTTCAATGACATCCACTTAAACACAGACAGTGGCAGAACTTCAGTGTTAGTATTATTAGATCTCAGTGCTGCGTTTGACACTGTTGACCACAACATATTACTCGACCGACTAGAAAACTGGGTTGGACTTTCGGAAACAGTTCTAAATTGGTTTGAATCCTACTTAAAGGACAGAAACCAGGACTTTGTTTCTATAGGTAAATACTAGGGCTGTCAAGTTAACTCGTTAATAACGCGTTAACGCAAAAAAAAATTAACGCCACTAATTATTTTAGCGCGATTAACGCATGTGTATTTTTTTTCCTCGGCCGCCCTGTAGTTTCAGAGCGCATCGCGTTTAAAATACCATCTACAAGCTGATGCTGACAGCCCCGCTCCTCCCACCCGCTTGCGGCAGACCACACTTCCACGCTCACCGGCAGGCACCGACTGGCCATCGGGAGGACCGAGAGGGTGTGTGTATGTGTGGCCCCGGCCCGAGCGAGCGAGAGAGAGACCTTACGTGCATTGTTGTTGTTAGCATCTGGTGCTAGCTAGCTGCGCTAACGGATATCAGGAGCTGTTTAAATGAAAACAGAGGAGCGAAATTTCGCCACAACTGCGCCGAGCACTTGACTTTATGCAGGAAGCCAGACAGTGGGACATTGTACAAAAAGTCAGCACACTCAGCACGGATAGTGCGCAACATGATTGCAGCGTCCAGGCAGCTCCCGTTCGAGCATATGCCTTGAGTCACACACACACACACACACACACACACACACACACACACACACACACACACACACACACACACACACACACACACACACACACACACACACACACACACACACACACACACACACACACACACACACACACACACACACACACACACACACACACACACACACACACACACACACACACACACACACACACACACACACACACACACACACACACACACACACACACACACACACACACACACACACACACACACACACACACACACACACACACACACACACACACACACACACACACACACACACACACACACACACACACACACACACACACACACACACACACACACACACACACACACACACACACACACACACACACACACACACACACACACACACACACACACACACACACACCATTTGTATTGTATTATTGTATGAGAGAGGTTCCAGGTTGAATTGAGGCGAATATTTGTAATGTTCAGAGGTTGTTTTGTTTAATATTCATGAGAATATTTGTCATTGTTCAAATATAAAGCATATTTGTCCACTCATATGTTGATAAGAGTATTAAAAACTTGAAAAATATTCCTCTAAGGTACATTTAGAACAGATCAAAAATGTGCGATTAATTTGCGATTAATTATTTTAATCGACTGACAGCCCTAGTAAATACACATATGAGTTGACAAATATGACATGTGGGGTACCTCAAGGCTCCATCTTGGGGCCTCTTCTCTTTAACATCTACATGCTACCACTGGCTCAGATAATGAAGAACAACAAAATAAGTTACCATAGCTATGCGGATGACACACAAATGTACATAACAATTTCACCAGGGGACTATGCTCCAACACTGAGTAAGTGCATTGAACAAATCAATGACTGGATGTGTCAGAACTTTCTCCAATTAAACAAAGATAAAACTGAGGTAATGGTTTTTGGAGCCAAGGCAGAACGTATAAAAGTTAACACTGAACTTCAGTCTGCAATGTTCAAAACAACAGATAAAGCCAGAAATCTAGGTGTAGTCATGGACTCTGACCTGAGTTTCAACAGTCACATTAAAACAGTTACTAAATCAGCCTACTATCACCTAAAGAATATATCTAGGATTAAAAGACTAATGTCACAGCAGGATTTGGAAAAACTTGTCCATGCTTTTATCTTCAGTAGACTGGACTACTGCAATGGCGTCTTCACAGGTCTCACTAAAAAATCTATTAGAAAGCTGCAGCTGATTCAGAACGCCGCTGCTCGAGTCCTCACCAACACTAAGAAAGTGGATCACATCACTCCTGTTCTGAAGTCTTTACACTGGCTTCCTGTGTGTCAAAGAATAGATTTCAAAATACTGCTGCTGGTTTATAAAGCACTGAATGGTTTAGGCCCAAAATACATTTCTGACCTCCTGCTAAATGATGAACCATCCAGATCTCTCAGGTCTTCAGGGACTGGTCAGCTTTCTGTCCCCAGAGGTCCGCTGCAACTCTGACTACTTTTAAATCCGGACTAAAGACTTTTCTTTTTGTCGCTGCTTTTAATTGAACTATTCACATCTTAAACTGCACTGTAACTTTTATCCATGTATTTTTTCTTTTAATGTTTATTTTATTAGCTTTTCTTTTTAATGACTGATTTTAAATGCCATTTTCTTAATGTCTTTCATTTTTTGTAAAGCACTTTGAATTGCCTTGTGTTGAAAAGTGCTATATAAATAAACTTGCCTTGCCTTTATGGATAGTTTACAAATCACTCCCCTTTCAAACTGTAGTCTTGTTTATTAATAACAACTTTTTTTTAACTGTCATATAGTATTTTATACCCGTTTACTTTATTCTCTTATTTTTTTATAACTATAATGATCATATAAAGATGTGCCTTTACCTCACTGTTTGGAGAAAAAGCTTCTTATATTCGTTAGCATAGCTAGTTAACCAGATGCTAATAACAACACAGTTATTGACTGTATGATCAGTATGACAGATGAACAGATCGCCACTGGGCTTTCAACTAAAGACACAGCCACACAAAAACTGCATGTGTACGGTTCCTTATGGGTACTGCAATTTTTGGAAGTGCCGGAGCAACGTTCTGGTGCTCTCCATCAGAACTACACCCCTGTCAGACGAGACATATACCACGTGATGACACGTTTTTAGGCTCATGTTGTGTTCAAGGACCCTGACCTTGGCCAGGATACGGCCCGGGGGCCGAAGGTTCCCCACCCCTTAGCTAGACTGACAATGTAAAGAGCAGAAAGAGCAACAGATGAATAACAAAGTAAGAATTAATCAAACTGCTAGCTTAGCATCAAGGGGATTGGACTGTGAGCCGTAGGGTCGCCGGTTCAAGTCCCCGACCAGACCTAAAAATGAAGTGTGGACTGCTACTTGGAGAGGTCCCAGTTCACCTCCTGCCCTGCCGTGGTGCCCTTGAGCAAGGCACCGGACAACCCCCTTCCCCCCTCACTCCCATTGCTCCCCGGGCGCTGTACACTAGCTGCCCACTGCTCCTAGTACCAGACTCCTGGTACTAGGATGGGTTAAAAGCAGAGAACAAATGTCACTTTGTGTGCTGTGTGCTCTGCATGTAAGACCATTAAAGAGGGTTTCATACATCCCAATATTATTAATGTAACAGAGAGTTGGCATTGAGTTAGCACTGTTAGCAGCTGAGCATGCTGTGGACTGACCAATCACAGTTTAAATCTCTTAAATATTACAGTGAGGAGACTGCAGAGGGCCCATAGAAAAACTAACTCAGTATTTAGAGCTGCATTGCATCGTATGCTTCAATAATGATGTCATGCAACACATCGACTAAATGGATGTTTTAATAATTGAATTCTTCTTCTTTTGAAACAGATTTGGTGCCTGAATTATACTGTTGCTATATTTGTTAGACTAGTTTAATAAAGGTGCTTCATAACTCTTGAACGCTAGTGAATAGTATAAAGTGCTAATCATTATATAAGTGTATTTGTTAACACTAGATGTTTTTACCATCCTCTGTCTCACTGTGTGGCAGGTGGAGCTGGCAGACGGCAGCTTCATCAGAACTCTTCACGTCGAACAGCGGCCCTGCTGTCTGCTTGCCAGCTGATTGGAGGCGGCTCTCCTCCCAAGGGACCGTCCTGTACAGAAGCTCCGCCTCCTGAGCCATGACGAACACCAGGCCAGTCAAAGCACACTGGAACTGACCTGGACCAGGACACCTGAACCTGTAGACACACAGAAGGGACAAGTTACTACACCAAGCCTTCACTGGCCTGTGTTCTGACTGACAGGTGTTCATCCAGCTGGAGTCTGACCTGGAGGAGGGTTTGTTGAAAGATCTGAAACACCAGATGATTACAGGAACATCACTGAAGATGTATCCACATGCATCACAATGTGTGTGTGTAAACACATTTTCATTAAATTAACAAAATGTCTAGTCCAGCGAGGATCTAGACTGGCACAAGAAAACAATCCTACACACACAGAGGCATTATTTGATTTACGTCTGTTGGAAAGAGATTGGATGCAATACCTCAAGGTGAAAGACATGAAATCAAACACAATTAAATGAATATATATTTTTAATGTGTTTAAAATAATGTTTGGTCATGTTATAGGATTACCTGTATGAAGACTCAGTTGTGTGTTCAGGTGAGAAGGATTCAGGAGCCTGGAACAAACAAAGGTAGTTATTTTAATAGAAATCAAGTTAAGTTCTAGCTTCATGAAACCAAACCACAATTCCACAACATATTCAGACCAATTTGAAAAATGCAAATGAGTCTGGATCATCTGAGTTCGTTGTCAATTTCAAACAGGTTATTAACGGGTTAACATGTCACAGCAGTACCAGCCAATCACAGCACAGTATTACCAGCCAATCACAGCACAGTATTACCAGCCAATCACAGCACAGTATCACCAGCCAATCACAGCACAGTAGTATCAGCCAATCACAGCACAGTATTACCAGCCAATCACAGTAACAGCCCATTGATATTGTTTAGGTTTCTAGATAAATTGCGAGCATTAAACTTGACAGCCCTAATAAATGAAATAAATATACTCCACTCTGTACAACTGCTCCTCTCTCACCTTTCTGTCTGTCTTCACTTCCTGTTCCACATCGGAGTCACCTGATGGAGAGAGGTGGTGACAGAGAACAATAATAATAAAGCAATAATAATAATTCTTGTACTATAAATATATTTTAAGATCAGATTTAATGTACAATAGTTTGATGAATGGAGGATATGGTTTCAGTACTCACAGGTCTTCTGGATCTTGGCTCTGATCGTCTCACCATGTCTCCTGCAGGGATGAACAGAATCCAACAATGTTGGATCAAGTTTAAAATAAGTGTTTGTTCTTTGAGTTAGTCAGCTTCAGAGTCCTGACTGATCTCATGCTTTACATCCCATCATATCTTCTCTGCAAACACTACGACTGACTGCCACAGCTCTCAGCTGCATCACAGGAAGTAACTGCTCATTAGGCTAGAAACTAAAAACATGACAGGAAACAAAACAGAAAACCTTTTCCACTCTTCTGTAAAATCCAATATGTCTGTTAGAAAGTTGCTAACTAACTACATTTGGTTTTGCATTTTCAGCTTACAATCTATAGTTGATGGAAGAATGAAAGAGCCTGCAGTCAGTGGTAACATCACTGATCTGTTGTGATTCCCCAGTGAGAGAAACACCTCCCTGTGTTTAATACAATACTGCTGAACCAGCAGAGACCCCTTACTGACCTGAGAGTCTCCAGTCTGCAGTCTGGACTCTCCAGAAGATCTCTCAGCAGCTCCACTCCTGAATCCTGCAGATCGTTGTGACTCAGGTCCAGATCTCTCAGATGGATGTTGGACTTCAGAGCTGAGGCCAGAGCAGCACAGCTGATCTCTGACAAACTGCAGCTCCTCAGTCTGAATAAAGAAAACATGATGAGGATAAAAATCTGTTTATAATCCAATCAGATGTTCAGGTTTATTAAGTGTAGCTCAACATTCCTGTCTCCTAATCAATGAGCTTTTCCCTGAATTACAGTGACTGTCATTCTGTTATTGTGCGTCATCATAATATCAGCCTTCTGTTTATTATCTGTGAAAACATTGAAATCAATGGGAAGCAAGAAAAACATGTATGCTTCAGAGATCAATGTAAAACTAATATCAGTTCAGATGAACTTCTTTATTCAGATGTGACCATTTACTAAAGACAACATACATTTACTTGAACAACTAACAGTGGATATCTAACATATATATTTGAAGAAACAGTCAACTTTTATGACTGCAGACTAAATGTAGTACAAGAAAAATAAGAATATGAACAAAAGGACTGTGGCAGTGGGGTGTGGTTAGAGCGCCGGCTGCTGGAGGGATGGGGCTGGCTCCAGACAGCTGGACAAGGATCAGGTAACCAGGTGAACAGTAAAGCATGTCAGTAACCTGGTTCTTGTCTCTTGGTCTGGGTCCTGGGGGCAGAATGACTTGCCCCAAGAAAGCCTGTCACTGGCAGCAGTGTTCTGTCTGTTTCCTAAAGTATTGATGTATTGTTTGCAAGCTGTGACCAGTCAATAAAGCTTTCTTTTAGGCAAGCCTTCCTCTCCTTCGGTCCTTTTTAACTGGGTGAGCAGGAAAACCCTCACAACGACATATACACATGTGTGGTTGTTCAAGCATTAGGTTCAATGTTAATGAAACACATGAGATCTCCAGCAGCAACAGAGAGTCAGTGAACTGACCCGAGAGCCTCCAATCTGCAGTCTGGACTCTCCAGAAGATCTCTCAGCAGCTCCACTCCTGAATCCTGCAGATCGTTGTGACTCAGGTCCAGATCTCTCAGATGGATGTTGGACTTCAGAGCTGAGGCCAGAGCAGAACAGCTGATCTCTGACAACCAGCAGCCACTCAGTCTGAATAAAGAACACATGATGTAACTTTAGAAAACAATGTTCCTGTTTGAAATAATTCCAGGTTTAATAATCTGCTCAGAGCTGAAGAAGGTTAGAAAGTGGAAACTCCAAACAGGTTAAAAACAGTAAGATACAGAAAGAGGGAAAGAGCTCTCATTAATATTAAAGACAACGTGCTTCTACTTCAATAAAACGAGGAGACTTCACATCTGAAACTCTGCTCCATCTACACTAACTCATTGTCACAAGTTAGACACTTCTATTATTGTTTGTTTGGTGGCTCATCTAAACTCTCCTGTCATTTCAGATCCCGCCTTCCTCCAGGCCCTTGTAATCAGCTCATTTCTCTCACCTGGTCTCCCCAGCCCTTCCCCTCACCTGTTACTCATTCCCTCATCACTCCACAGTATGTATACCACCTCACTATCACTTGTCCTTTGCCAGATTGTCTTGTCTTTTCCGCCAAGCTCTCCAGTGAGTGTTGTGCTCTAGCCTAGATTTTTGTCCTGCCCGGTTTTTGATCCCTGTCTGCCTGTTTACGGATCTCGAGTTCCTGTCTGCTCCCTGTCTGGTTTTGGTTGCCTGTCTGACGGATTTACTGGTTTTGACCCTGCCTGTCCCTGACCTGAATAAACTGAACATTGCTATACACTGGTTGTATCTGAGTCGTGCTATTGGGTTCTGATCTGTACCTGTGATCGTGACACTCATGATGTGCAGCCAGACAAATACAAACCACAGAAACTGATTCTACTCAAGATCACAACGTTTACAAAGATCACAATTCAGGATGAATTTTAAATGTGAAGAAAAACATCCAGAATATGTATTTTAGGAACAGTGGAGTCATCAAATCACAGCATCTTCAGAGTGAACTATTCAGTCAGTATCAGCATCATGTAGCTTCAGGAACATGTTGGAAACAGCAACAACTGAACATACTTGTTAGTGTTGGATAGTTTTAATATAACAATTTAATTAATGTATTTGATATCATTTGTTAAAATCATGATGGAGAATACAAGATGAATTTCAGCTGTTTAAAAGGTTCAGAGTGAATTCTGCAGTGAAGGTTTTTTGTTGTTATATTTAAATGTAAAGATCAACATTGCATTATGCAACTGTAGCATTAAGAGGCTCAGTGAGGATCAGAGTGATATCAGCCTGATGTCTGCAGCTCAGAGTCAACACAACTCTCACAGATTCATCTCAGCACACAAGTTAAAGATGGAGAACTGACCTGAGAGTCTCCAGTCTGCAGTCTGGACTCTCCAGAAGATCTCTCAGCAGCTCCACTCCTGAATCCTGCAGAGCGTTGTAACTCAGGTCCAGAACTCTCAGATGGATGTTGGACTTCAGAGCTGAGATCAGAGCAGCAAAGCTGATCTCTGACAACCTGCAGTTTATCAGACTGAATAAAGAAAACTTGATGTAACTTTAGAAAACAATGTTCCTGTTTGAAATAACTCAATGTTTAAAATTCTGATCAGAGCTGAACAATGTTTTAACATCAGCAATGATGTAGAAACAAATCCCTGATAATCTGGAACTCTCTGCAGCAGTTTCTCTCATCAGATGTTTAACAACTCGTTCCTCTCCCTCACAGCTCATCAGTACTGACAGCATCTCCACTGACTCATGGAGCACAGAGTGAGTCTGTGGAAGCTCAAACACACTCCGTCACACATTCAATATATAATTATATATCATCATCAGTACTGACAGCAAGGCAAGGCAAGTTTATTTATATAGCACTTTTCAACACAATCCTAGATATATTCTTTAGGTGATAGTAGGCTGATTTAGTAACTGTTTTAATGTGACTGTTGAAACTCAGGTCAGAGTCCATGACTACACCTAGATTTCTGGCTTTATCTGTTGTTTTGAACATTGCAGACTGAAGCTCAGCGCTAACTTTTATACGTTCTGCCTTGGCTCCAAAAACCATTACCTCAGTCTTATCTTTGTTTAATTGGAGAAAGTTCTGACACATCCAGTCATTGATTTGTTCAATGCACTTACTCAGAGTTTGAATTGGAGCATAGTCTCCTGGTGAAATTGTTACGTAAATGTGCGTTTCATCCGCATAGCTATGGTAACTTATTTTGTTGTTCTTCATTATCTGAGCCAGTGGTAGCATGTAGATGTTAAAGAGAAGATGCCCCAAGATGGAGCCTTGAGGAACCCCATATGTCATATTTGTCAACTCAGATGTGTATTTACCTATAGAAACAAAGTTGTTTCTGTCCTTTAAGTAGGATTCAAACCAATTTAGAACTGTTTCCGAAAGTCCCACCCAGTTTTCCAGTCGGTCTAGTAATATGCTGTGGTCAACAGTGTCAAACGCAGCACTGAGATCTAATAATACTAACACTGAAGTTCTGCCACTGTCTGTGTTTAAGTGGATGTCATTGAAGACCATTATAAGAGCAGTCTCAGTGCTGTGGTTTGGACGAAAGCCTGACTGGAACACATCGAAACAGTTATTTAAATGCAAGAAATTACTCAACTGTTGAAAAACAACTTTTTCAATGATTTTACATAGAAATGGGAGGTTTGATATGGGCCTGTAATTGTTCATTACTGAAGCATCTAGATTATTCTTTTTTAAGAGCGGTTTAATGAATGCAGTTTTCAGGGCCTGTGGAAAAATACCTGAGTGAAGAGATTTGTTTACTATATGAAGTAGATCTGAGGCCATGCAAGGAAAAACATCTTTGAAAAATCCTGTTGGAATAATATCAAGGCAGCAGGAGGAGGATTTCAGCAGTTGAATAATGTCCTCTAGGTTTTTATCATTAATCTGATGGAATTGTGTCATGGTGTTTGAATTGATGTTAAGTGGACACAGAGACAACACATTTGCTGTACCTGATGCAGAGGCACTGACTGCTTGTCTGATGTTCTGAATTTTGTCAGTGAAGAAGGCAAAATCATTGCCTGCCCTGGTGGATAGAAATTCAGAGGCTACTGACACTGGGGGGTTAGTTAGTCTGTCGACGGTAGCAAACAAGGCACGTGCGTTGTTTTTGTTTTTGGTAATGATGTCAGAGAAGAACGATTGTCGTGCGTTTTTCAATTCCAAATTATAAAGGCCAAGTCTCTCTTTATAGATTTCAAAGTGAACCTGGAGATTTGTTTTTCGCCACCTGCGTTCAGCTTTTCGACATTCTCTTTTTTCTATTTTCACGGTCATGGCCTTTCTCCATGGAGATATTTTCTTCCCAGTCACTTCCTTTACCTTAGTTGGAGCAATGGCATCTATAACATTTTAAATGTTTGAATTAAAATGATCTACTAGCTCATTTACTGAGATGTTAGCAGGGGCAAGTGTGGAAGAAAGATTCTGAGTAAACATTTCCCTAGTATTTTCAGTTAAATATCGCTTTGTGGTTACCTCTTTCTGAACATTTTTGTGAACAGAAATAGAGCTCTCAAAGAAAACACAGGAATGGTCAGAGAGTGCAACATCAGTCACCACAACCTTAGAGATATTCAGACCCTTTGCAGGGGTAGACATTAAGGGTAAAAAGCCACTGGCCCTCCGGTCCGGTGGAATTGTATTGTCACTGGCCCCACCATTGTAACCACTGGCCCGGAGCATTCGTCCAAAAAAAATCGACTAATAATGAAGAAAATTAACACATTTGTTGCAATAGTAATTTATGCACTAACTACATTACTACTTGTACTACAACATTTGAACAATCAGTTCTTCCTCATTTTCCTCAATTGTTCATATTTGGTTTATTAAAATAATGATATTGTGGTCATTGTAAAAAACAATTCTGCTATTAGTATGAGTATTATTATTAGTATAATGCACTTTCTGCCTTCCTGTCATTAGGAGTTAGACATGTAATGGCTATGTAATAGATTAGATCCGTCATTATCCTAAACTGCTGGGAGATTTCCCTATAGCCAATACCTTTATATTTTCTACTCTTCACTTACAGTACTTGTCAGCATAGGTCGGCATTGATGTACAGAGCCGACAGAAGATCTTGTTTATATTGGCATCATATTGAGAGGTGCAGCCAGTGACGCGTCCTAAAACCAGGAAGTAAGCTGCTGGTTCCCTCGACAAAAAGCAATGGGATTTCTCCACAGGGTTTTGGAAAATAGCTGGAAATAAGGTCTATGGAAAACAAACCTGTTTGATAAATGCACGTTTTGTTCAGCCGGATAATCTTCACATGTCTACCCTACTTTTATAATTTTCGAATCATAAATCTAATCGATAGATTATAAAAGGGTTTTAGGACGCGTCACTGCACCACTAGAAGCCAACTCCATCGATCAAGCTGGCTGAAACGTTGGCCCATTCCCAAACCGCCCCCGACACCCTACCCCTCCGTTTGCGCGTTCACACGGAGGGTCCGCCATATTGAGGGCTGTTCCAAAGCAACGAGTGTGGAGCGGTGTGGAGGCGGAGTGGGCTATCAAGCCCTCAAACAGCGAGTCTGCAGCGGTGCTGACTTGAGACCGGTCTCTACCTGACCGGAGTCACGCTGTGTGTGTCCGTCAGGAAACAAGCTGTTTACAAGTAGTTCCAGCAAACATCACTGATAAACTGCGATGTTAACAACCTCATGATAACCTCATATGTTTTAACTTAGGATCATACCTGTGTTTAGTCTAGAAAAAGGTCAATGTGTGCATTTTATTATAAAGTTGTGTATATTTACAGATTGTTGCAAAAACTAAGAAGCTTATAAACATCAGGTTTAAAACTAAAAGAGCTTTACAAAAAAGTAACACAATGAAAGATGTTTGGAGTTTTATTTGAGTTATTAATTTAAACTTTTTGTCTAAGAGATGCTGATTTGAAACCGTTGTTACATACAGTTACGGCATTTCCTGTTTCTGCCGGAGAGAGTGGAGGCCGTCCCAAAGCTTGCTGCTGTATTTATATCCTCCATCTGACAGGAGGGAGCCTCGTTGAGCTGCGAGTGTGGCTACAGACGGAGTTCACTCCGTCACGGAGGGGTAGGGTCGAGGGAGTGTTTTGGGATTGGGCCGTTCTCTCCCTCTTCTTCTCATGCTCCCTGTCACTCTCCTTTAACTCCTCCGGTGACTTTCTTTTATTTGAAGATTGTTTTTTGCCCGGCGCTTGGCCGGTATTAAAAACATTTTGGCGAATGGTTAGGTGGCGCGATAGTCTGTAGTGAAGGAGCGCGCTCCCGCTCACGGGAGCCTGCTCGCGCTGCGCTCCGCAGCAAACAGCTGTTTGCTTTTCACCCAACAAGCGACTCACGAAACGCTATGTTGTAGCATTAATAAATGAAACAATTTCACAAAATTGCTAGTCAAAATACCAATACCACAGGAATTTTTTTTTTTTTAAACAATATTTTTAGTGGCCCGAGCGGGCAAGTGGAAAGTACGTTATGCTGGCCCGGGGTGTCTAAATAGTGCTTCCCGGCCAGCGGGCCATTTATAATGTCGAGCCCTGCTTTGAGATAATTAAGTCCAGAGTGTGCCCCTTATTGTGCGTGGGCTCCGTCACATGCTGAGTCAGTCCATAGCTATCAAGAACACAAAACAGTTATTTTGCCCCTCTGTCCTGGGGGTTGTCAACATGGATGTTAAAATCACCAACAATGAATAGACGGTCAAAGTCAATACACACTATAGACAGCAGTTCGGTAAAGTCATCAAAAAAGCTCGCACAGTATTTGGGTGGTCTATAGATATTTAGGAACAGAGCTCGAGAGGAGCATTTCAGCTGAAGGGCCACATATTCAAAAGAATCAAAGTTCCCATAAGATGTTTTCCTGCATTGAATGGAATCATTGAACAGAATAGCAACTCCACCCCTTTTCTTCAGCATCTCCACTGACTCATGGAGCACAGCGTGAGTCTGTGGAAGCTCAAACACTCTCCGTCACACATTCACCTTCTCTGATCTTTGTTATTCTTAAAGTTTGGATTCCATTTCCATTTGGAAATACAGAAAAAAATAAAAGCATTAAAATGTCTTCAGGCAAATTCTGAAAATCATAAACACAAACAGATCTGTATGAACTGCAGTCAGTAAACTGACCTGAGAGTCTCCAGTCTGCAGTTTGGACTCTTTAGTCCAGAACTCAGCAGCTCCACTCCTGAGTCCTTCAGATAGTTCCAACTCAGCTCCAGATCTCTCAGATGGGAGGGGTCAGACTTCAGAGCTGAGGCCACGACTTCACATTCAGTCTCTGAGAGTCCAAAGCCAGAAAGTCTATAATGACACATATATCACAACTTGTGTTAGTATAAAAACAGAGGAACCATTTAATTAACTTACTGAATTTGAAATGGAACAACTTTTAACATATTATGAACATTTAATTTAATAATAGAGTTTTCTTTATTCATTGTCATTTGTTTTGTTTTTGTTTCATGGTGCTGTCACAAGTTCACAAGACAGTTTTGGGTTGGACAATGTGGGGGATAACAAAACCTCCGGGCGCTACATCCCGCTGGGGAGTCAGGTACCCGGAGGCGCACGGTGGACGGCCAGGGTGAGGCCGCCGCATCGCACTAGAGTCAGGGTTCCGAGTTTTTCGAGCCAAGTCCCGGCTAAAGCGCAGCACGGAGCACCCGGCAGGAGCCTACAGCAGATCCCCCCACGCGGTTCCCTCGTCCCTCGGAGGAGGCGGAGAGGTGGGTGTTTTTCATCTGCCGGTGGACTGCCGGGGAGAACGTGCTGCTCGGGAGCCAGGCCCAGAGTGAGTGTCAGTGCACCCGCCTTTGACAGCTTATTCATTGTCAGCCTGTCAGACATTATTTAAACTCTTAAGCATTGTGGTAAAAACATATCTGATTTCATGTTTAAGAAACTGCAATGATATATGAATAACTGCTTTCACCGATAACTGTAAATACTGCTGTATGTTGTGATCACATGCTGCTCTGAGAAAACCTCTAAAGTCCTTCATGTGTTTGACATGTCGCCTCCATCACTCAAAATAATGTGAAGAAAAGAAAAAAATGTTTAAATGTCACAATATTTAGAATAACAGAATAATAGAATAACTGGATCATTTAATTTTGCTCTCAGAGTATTTAACATCAAATATTTTATAGTATTTATTTGAAGAAATAAACTTCTGATCCACATCGATTTATATAGCTAATCACATCTGGACATACTTGGCCTTCCTGCAGTTCCTCACAGCTGGAAGCAGTCTCCGTCGTCCCTCCTTTGATGTGTGGTACTTCCTCAGGTCCAACTCATCCAGAACCTCCTCTGACATCTGCAGCATGTAGGCCAGAGCAGAGCAGTGGATCTCAGAGAGTTTCTTCTCTGATCTGTTCTCTGACTTCAGGAACTCTGTGATCTCCTGATGTACTGAGTGGTCCTTCATCTCTGTCAGACAGTGGAAGATGTTGATGCTCCTCTCAGGAGAGATTTCAGAACTGTTCATCTCCTTCAGGTTGTTGATGGCTCTCTGGATGATTTCTGGACAGTTGTCTGTGCGACCCCGCCGGCCTCCGAACAGTCTCTGGATGATCTTTGGACGGTTGTCTGTGCGACCCAGCAGGCCTCCTAAGAGTCTCTGGTTGGACTCCAGAGAGAGGCCGTGGAGAAAGCGGACAAACAGGTCTAGGTGGCCATTTTCACTTCTGAGGGATTTCTCAATGGCTCCCTTCAGGAATACATCCAGGGATGGGTAATCATAGTAACTGTTTTTACTGTTCTCTTCGTCCCAGTCTCCCTGTAGGAAGTCCTGCAGTATGTCTGTGTCTCTGTTGGTGTAACAGTGCAACATGTAGACTGCAGCCAGAAACTCCTGAATGCTCAGATGAACAAAGCAGTAGACTGTTTTCTGGAAGATCACACACTCTCTTTTGAAGATCTCTGTGCAAACTCCTGAGTGCACCAAGGCCTCGGTGACACCAAGACCACAGCGCTGCAGGTCTTCTTGGTAAAACATGATGTCTCCTTTCTCCAGATGTTCAAACGCCAGCCTACCCAGCTTCAGAAGAACCTTCCTGTCAGCCTCCGTCAGCTGCTGTGGACTCGTCTCATGTCCCTCTTCATACTTCTGCTTCTTCCTCTTGGTCTGGACCAGCAGGAAGTGTGAGTACATGTCAGTGAGGGTCTGGGGCAGCTCTCCTCTCTGGTCTGTAGTCAACATGTGGTCCAGAACTGCAGCAGTGATCGAGCAGAAGACTGGGATCAGACACATGATGTGGAGGCTCCTGGAGCTCTTGATGTGAGAGATGATTCTGCTGGACAGGTCTTCATCACTCGATCTCCTCCTGAAGTACTCCTCCTTCTGGGCGTCAGTGAAGCCTCGTACTTCTGTTACCCTGTCCACACACTCAGGAGGGATCTGATTGGCCGCTGCAGGTCTGGAAGTTATCCAGACGAGAGCCGAGGGAAGCAGCTCCCCCCTGATGAGGTTTGTCAGCAGCACGTTGACTGAGGACTGCTGTGAGACATCAGACACAACCTCATTGTTTCTGAAGTCCAGAGAAAGTCTGCTTTCATCCAGGCCGTCAAAGATGAGCAGCACTTTGCAGACAGCCAGCTGCTCTGCTGTGACCTTCTGTAAGGTTGGATGGAAAACATGGAGCAGCCTGAGAAGACTGTACTGCTCACCTTTGACCAGGTTCAGCTCCCTGAAGGAGAGCGGGATCACCAGACTGACATCTTGGTTTCCCAAACCCTCGGCCCAGTCCAGAGTGAACTTCTGCACGGAGAAGGTTTTTCCAACTCCAGCGACTCCGTTGGTCAGGACCGCTCTGATGAGAGTCTGTTGGTCAGGTAAGGCTTTAAAGATGTCCTGGCACTTGATTGGAGTTTCATGGAGGGTCTCCTTCTTGGAAACTATCTCCAGCTGCCTCACCTCATGTTGGGTATTAACCTCTTCACTCTGGCCTTGTGTGATGTAGAGCTCAGTGAAGATGCTGTTGAGGAGGGTTTCACTTTGATCAGTTCCTTCAGTCACACGTTCACATCTCCTCCTCAGACTGAGCCGATGTTCATCTAGAACCTCCTTCAGACCACTATCTGCTGGAAGAGAAGGAAACATGAGAGAATCAGGAAAATGCTTTTGACAATCTGAAAAGTCAGGATTTTAAATGTCATGATTTTTATAAAACATTTTAATGTCTATACTTTACAACACAAAACATCCTGGACATGAAGACTCCAGAAGGAACCACAAATACTAGCTGCCAGATATTTATGCTATCATACGTAAATGTTATATAAGTGCTGGGCTAATGTAGTAATGTCTGAGTAAGACAGAAAGCGTTTTTTAGGGAAACACTGCTGTCCCTCGTGAAATATTTGTGTACACACTTTAAAACCAAAGCCTTGAAGAAGGGATCAGATGATACAGTGTTTCTATTGAAGAGTAGACTCCCAGCACCCAGACAGCGGTAAAGAGGCTGCACGTGTTCGGCCTCTTACTTTGTAAAATGCTCCGTCTTTCTCCACACTGAGGACAGCAGGAGTCTCCTGATGGAGGAAGCTGCTCCCAGTATGAGGCGATGCACAGTCTGCAGAACCAGTGTCCACAGCTGGTAGAGACTGGATCCTTCAGGACGTCCTGACACAGAGCACAGCTGGACAGCTGCTCCTCCACAGGAACAGGACTCTTCCTCTTCCCTCTGTGGAGATTAACACATCCTTTACAGCACTTTACATTAGTGGAGCTGATTCTCACCAAAGGTACAACAATGTGGCAAAATCTAGTTTCATATTTAAAATGAAGTCTGTATCTCTAGATGATTGTTCATCCTGGTAAGGTAGATAGAGGTTAGTTCTTCATATCATTAGGAAACCACACAGCTTTGTGTCTGGATTCATAACATCAGCTGAATTAATCTGAACCCAATTTACATTGAATTTCCTGTTAAAGGTGGGGTAGGTAATTTTGGAGAAACCAGCTCGAGTGCGCTAGAATTTGAAAATACACAGCCGGAAGAAATGTGCTACTTCCTTACAGAGCCCCTCCTCCAACACACACGAACGCGCACATGACCAATGAGGGCACGAGATAAGTTTGTGCACAGATGGAAGGCTGACTTTAGCCGGGCCGGCTCAGATGCTTGGTCGAGCTATTTACAGCGCCACGGCTTCCACAGATGACCCTTTTTTATGGATTTTTTGTCAAAGCATTTAAGATATTCATTGCTATCGGGATGTTAAGAGCATTCCATGGAATATAACAAAAAGTGTATCTCGAGCCGGTTTCTCAAACTTACCTACCCCACCTTTAATTAATTGCCATAAACATATGGAAAGGATGCCAAGATAACAACATAATGATATTGATTTGAGTTAATGCTTCGTC
The DNA here is from genome assembly GCA_028583405.1 of Pogonophryne albipinna. Taxonomy (NCBI): domain Eukaryota; kingdom Metazoa; phylum Chordata; class Actinopteri; order Perciformes; family Artedidraconidae; genus Pogonophryne; species Pogonophryne albipinna. The sequence continues at coordinate 172,034 of JAPTMU010000275.1, forward strand.
AGGTCTGTCTGCAACACAACGAGCAAAATACTTTAAAATGTTTGTTTTCTGAATGGAGATCGGTTTGGTTAAAGCTAGGCTAACATTGTAGCTGATCCATCAACACTCAACATAACTCCATCCAGTCATTAGAACAGCAGCTATTATATTGTTAGCACCACAGACAGTCTCTGGTTTATACAGGTACATGAATAACCCTGATTTAATATGAGGTGCTGTAGAGCTCTGGCTGCTGATGTTCCCTCTTCTGATTTATCTCAGCATGTCAGTGACGACAGGAGCAGAATCTCAACACTGTTTTTGTATCAGAGCGTCACAAACTTTACTCTCAAGTTGTAACTTTTCAAGTTGTGTGAATACCCGGGGGATATGAATTTCACATCTTTACTTGATTTGTGTTGCCAGGCACAAAATTGTGTCTGTGAATTGACCCTACATTTTATCGCACCGCACAAAATAAATATGCTAATGGTAAATACAACCAGCTCACCCGGTTGTTAGAATCATTATACTATACTCTACACATTGTTTCTGTACTCTACTGCCCTCATAATTATAATGTATGTTGTTAGGGATTAATTTTGTCTTTACTTAAGATATTTAACCTTTCGGCCTGTTGACATTTACGATGAACCCTAAGTCTGTTATCTGTCTTAAGAAATGGGAAGTCTCAGCTATTGATGACATTACCAGTTTTATGACCGGTCAACTCTCAGTCACAGAGCCATAGAGTCAGATAAGTGATTCAGTGTCTCCAGGTGTTCACGGATACCTTCCCCCAATATGTGGGTTGACTCTCTGTAAACTAGTTAAAAGGACTACTAAGATGCGAGGCAGATCAGATTTGACATGGCAAACCACCCGTGCAGTCAGAACCTTTGACTGTGTGACTTGTGATGTGAATTTCTCCGGCCGATGATTGTATTAAATCTCAGTGTTTGACATCAGAACTCCTGCTCGTCCCGTGTCTCCTTCATGAGTCGGTGACTCCCAATGCATTGCTACACAGAAGTTTCCTCCACATATGTAATATGTAATTATAATTATAAAATAACCGTTTTGATTATCAGATAATATAAAAACTGAATCCTCTTCAGGTCAGGTCACAGTAGAAACAGACTCTTACTTCCTGTCTGAGGGTCCAGGTTCATCTCTGAAGTCTGGAGGTTCCTCTTTAGACCGGTCACTCTTCAGAGACAGACAGCTGGGGACTGGAGATTTGTCCTCTTTGTCTTCTTTTAAATCACTCATCTTCTCCAGTCTGAGAGATAAACCAGTAACACTGCACACCCCCCCCCCCCCCACACACACACACACACAGACACACAGACACACGCACACGCACACACACACACACACACACACACACACACACACACACACACACACACACACACACACACACACACACACACACACACACACACACACACACACACACACACACACACACACACACACACACACACACACACACACACACACACATTATATTAACACAGTTATAGTATGTTAATCTAAACCATCATAATGACAAACTTGGGTTTCAAAACAAACCAGTCAGACTTCAGGCAGGCTGCTCTCCTGACTGCGCTGGGCTCTTACATGTTATGTGACTCTGATGAGTCAGAAACCAGGAAATGGATAAAAAAGTTCACAACATTTGAAGATGTCACTTTCGACTGCAGGAAATCAATATATTTTAATGTACAGATTATTTTCTGACATACAGTATAACAGAGTAAATGATTAATGTGTTAAAAAGCACATCCTGGTGTTAACACTCACCCTGTTTTTCTCCTCCTGCTCTGTCGAAGTGTAAAATGGAGTCTGGCAGTCTGACTTCCTACTTACACTTTCAACATCCTTCCCTGTCTGCAGCTCCTCCCTTTGTTTCATAACCAGCCTCATCACGTGGACAGGTACAAACAGGGATTATTTTAAATTGCTCTCACAGTAAGACAGCTCCAAAAACATGTATAAGAAAGTTAGAAAATAGACAAGCAGCTAAAAACAAGCAACTCAAAATTATAATACCACAAAGTGCAAACAAATCAATAAACATCCTGCATTCAAAACCTTACTTGTGAGGTTGTTTTGGGTACTCTAGTGTTAGCTTTGCAATATACCCCTTCCATCGGGGTGGATGACGCCGTCATCTACCTGCTGCAGAGGTCCCTCTCCCACCTGGAGAAGGCTGGGGGCTCTGTGAGGATCATGTTCTTTGATTTCTCCAGTGCCTTCATCCACCATCGAGCCCCCGCTCCGGGGGACAAGCTGTAGCTCTTGGGGGTGGATCCCCACCTCACCTCCTGGATCCTGGACTACCTCACCAACCGTCCACAGTACGTGAGGACCGGAGAGTGTCAATCAGACACCATCATCAGCAGTACGGGGCCTCCAGGGGACGGTGCTGGCCCTGTTTATCTTCAAATATAACAAACATATCTTTTTCAACATAAGAAGTTCAAGTACAATTTAAATTAAATTGAATATAAAGGTACATGTGTTTTCTAAAAGAAAATAATTAGGTAAAACGTTCAATATATTTTTAATAAAATACAAAAGACATTTATATGAATTTTTTTTTTATATATGTAAATAAATATAAAAAAGATGTATGTAAATAAAAAAGTTGAAGTTAAATATCAGAGAAAACATTAAAAATAATATGTAAAATTAAATTAAAATATTCATTTCATTTCATTTCAAACCTTTATTTATACAGATAAATCCCATTGAGATCATTGATCTCTTTTTCAAGGGAGACCTGCTCAAGTAGTTCCACATGAAACATAAAAACATAAATAGAACAACAAAAGGACATCATACAGCATCATTTACATAATTATCCACATAAACAGGTACCAATAGCTTCCGATTGAGTAGCATCCAACCGAGCTTTAAAAACATTTAGTGGCACCAGATTGTTCAGTTTCCATTTAATTTGCAGACTATTCCAAGACAGAGGAGCTGCGCATCTAAAAGCTGTCTTCCCTAAGATAGTCCTAGCAGTTGGCACATTTAATAAAACCACAGCATTCAATCTCAGGCAGTAGCCACTTACAATTTGCCCTGAGATCAGGGAGCAGAGTAGGATGGAAGTTTCCCTAACATGGCTTTGTATATAAAAATGTACCAGTGACTGAGCCTCCGTACAGTTAGTGAAAGCAAACCAGCCCTTGCATACAGGGTACAGTGATGGGTTAATGCTTTACAGTTTGTCACAAATCTCAGTGCGCTGTGATACGCAGCATCTAACTTGACCAGGCAATTGGCAGGTGCATTCATATACATCAAATCACCATAGTCCAGCACAGGTAAAAAGGTCACAGTGACTAGCCTTTTCCTGGCCTCAAGTGAGAAACAGGACTTGTTCCTGTAGAAGAAACCTAGCCTAACCCTCAGCTTTTTAAGCAGGTTATTGACATGAAGTTTAAAAGTGAGACAATCATCAAGCCAGATACCAAGGTATTTGTAACAGGTAACCACTTCAAGTTTTATTCCTTGCGTAGTTACAATATCTAAAACAGGCTCTGGTGTCTTTTTAGCTTTAGAAAAGAGCATTACCTTGGTTTTATCCACATTTAAAAGAAGCTTTAGTTCAGAGAGCTGAGTCTGAATAATGTTAAAAACAGCCTGTAATTTAACACCAGCCTCCTTAATGGAAGGACCTGCACAGTACATCACGGTATCATCCGCATAAAAATGTAAAGTAGCTTCATCCACATTTTCACCTAAACTGTTGATGTAGATGGAGAATAAAAGTGGACCTAAAACAGAACCTTGGGGAACACCATTTGCAATGTTCAACCACTCAGAAGACAGCCCATCAAAATGAACACATTGGGACCTTTCAGAGAGGTAGTTTACAAACCACCCCACTGCATGGCTGGATATGCCAATACTGAGTAGCCTCTGCTTTAAAATGTGATGATTGACGGTGTCAAACGCTTTGGAAAGGTCAACAAATAGAGCTGCACAACTCTGCTTATTATCTAAAGTACTCGTAATGTCATTTACCACTTTCATTGTGGCAGTGATGGTGCTATGTTGCTTTCTGAAGCCTGACTGATGTTTGGACAGGATATCATTCTTACATAAAAACACCTTTACCTGTTCACTCACTAAGCGTTCAAGAACCTTAGCCAGAACTGACAACTTAGAGATGGGCCTATAGTTATTTAATAAGGTGGCCTCCCCTCCTTTTAGCAAAGGCAGGACATACGCTGACTTCCACAATTTTGGAATTGTGTTAGTGCTGAGGGAGAGGTTAAAAAGAGTAGTGAGAGGTGGAGCAATAAAATCTGCAGCTATCTTTAAAAAGAAAGGTTCTACGTTGTCCGGGCCAGCCGGTTTCTTAGGATCTAACTTGGTTAAAGCTTCACGAACAACATCAACAGTAAAAGGGGTTTTCCAACACACGTTTTTCAGAGTCACATACTGTAGTGTTCACAGAAGCAGAGTTAGTGACAGAATCAAATAGAGAACCACAGGACACAAAATGCTCATTAAAGTAATTTAGCATAGTAGCCCTGTCCGATATAGAGCCAGATGCTGTGGTAATGCACGGAGGTAGCTCATTACGGATATCGTCGGTGGATAACGATTTAATGGCTTTCCAAAATTTTCCAGGATTATTCAGATTCTTTGTGGTTACTGACAGATAGTACTTTGATTTAGCACTTTTGATTTGCGATGTGAAGCTATTCCTTAGCTGCCTAAAACGCAGCCATTCTACCTCTGAGCCTGATTTCCTAGCCTTTGCCCAGGCCTTGTTTCTCTCATGAAGGAGACTGGACAGTTCAGCAGAAAACCAAGGATTGTCTCGTCCCTTCACTCTAAATGTACGCAGGGGTGCATGTCTATCAATGATCTCCATAAAACCAAGATAAAAATAAGACCATGCGGTTTCAACATCAGCACACAGATCGATTTTACCCCAATCAAAATCAAACAGATCATGCACAAAACCCTGCTCCACAAAATGTTTTTTGTCTCTCTTAATGATAATCCGAGGTTTAACCTTTTGGACCTTAGTGTCCCTAATTGTGGCTACAACACAGTGATCACTCAGGTCATTCGCAAATACTCCCACAGATGAATATTTATGGGGAACATTAGTTAGAATGAGATCAATTAGGGAGGATTTATTAGGGGACTTAATATTAGGGCGAGTAGGACTGCCACCATTTTAGATGCGGATTTTGTTAAACTAATACGTTTGCTCTGTGGACCAACACTATACATTGACGGGGTAGCAATAAAGATAACACCATTAAACAGTTACACAACATAACAGAAATAATATCGATAGCAGCGTCCCTATCAACCACCTTGGTAACAATGAAAACGTTGTATAGACACAATTTCCTGAAGTAATCTTCGTAATAACTAGCAAACTAAAGATCATGTACATCCACTGCACACATAATCTGAAATAACAACTCATATTTCTCGCATCAAATGACATCAAAACGCATTTTAATGGCCAAACTAACTTTAAAATAGGCATTTTCCACAGAGAATAAAACGAAGTTCGGCCATGTTTTTTTTTCTGCCGGGAGAAATGTGAAGATCACGTGACATAGACGCCAGCCATTGGAATGAATGGTGAAAAAAAATGTAGGGATCCTACAATTTCAGAGGCGTTTCTTTGTAGAAATACTACGTCCTACGTTGTGGACCAACGTAGTTATTATACGTTTTTTTATGAGACTGGGTTGGTTGCACCGGTATCACTCCTTTTAACCTCACTGATGCTGAGTTCCCCATCCCTGACCATAAATCTGTGCTTTTTGAGGTAAATGTCCCCCTATCTTAAACAAGAGCACTGTGGACCATCACCTTCAGAAACATCAAACACATTGACCCCAGAGACCTTAACTCCCTTATTACCTCCGTGCCCAGTCCACCCCCATCCTCCTCCTCAACCCCTGCTGAACTGGTGAGTCACTACAACAACTGTCTCGCATCTTCCCTGGATGCGCTGGCTCCCCTGAAGTCTCGCATAGTCTCATTTGTGCACACTGCTCCCTGGTACACTGCTGCCCTGCACCAGCTAAAAACCACTGGCTGGCGTCTTGAACGTCTGTTCAAAAAGACTGGATTCTTAATCCACATACAGCTCTACAAAGAACATCTCTGCCTTTACAAGAACGCCCTCACCACCGCTAAGTCCTCCTACTACTCAAACCTCATCAGTTCTGGAAAAGGTAACACGAGAAACCTCTTCTCAACCGTCAGACACCTACTTCAACCTCCCACAACCCTCCCCACAGACATCTCATCTGATGACTGCAATGACTTTCTGAATTCCTTCAATAGCTAAATCAACACCATCCACCTGCAACTGGCTGCATCTAGCACCTCCAAAGACGACCCACAGTGGCTGAGCTCCACCAGTCACCAGCCAATCCCAAGGACACAACGGCTTTACAGACGCAGCGGTTTCACCCCTTGATCTGATGACCATTGCACAGCGCACTGCGCCACACCGTCCATCTTCACGCCTCAAAGTCATCGAGGCGCTTTTACAAGTACTATTAGAGCCAGTATTTTGATTTGATAAGAAAGGCCACCTAATTGTGACGTCTGCAGTCAACGCACTATAAAGGACTACAATACCCACGGCGCCTGTGCTAAAGCCACAGTGATGGGCAACCTGTTGAGAGACGCCGTCGAGGAACAGTTTTTAACCGTACTCGTACTCGTCCCGTACACGTACACGTACATACATACCGTACAAGTACCCTTTAAGTTGTGAAGTTATATGCATTATCAAGAAAGAAAGAATACCTAAGTTGTGTTGTTTTATTTGAGTTTTGCCTATTTCTTTTGAATATTGTAAAGGCCTATTTTCTTTGTTGCATGTGCAAAAGTTTGTTATGTTATTTTGAGCAACATCTTCTAAATCATCGGAGGCCAAGCAACACTTCAAACTGTGAGTAATTTAAGGAAAGAAACGAGTTAGAACTGTCTGTTTAAGGCGTCTAGTGGCTTGGTGGAAAAACAAGGAAGGAAGCCACGACATTGTTAAAAACTGTCGTGACGGACAAATCCGTGTGGAATTAAATGGTTGCCACCATATTATTAGAATGAATGAAATACTCTTGGAAATGAATGGATACGAGCGGATGTGAATCGTGAGTTTACAAATCACGGACTTCATTGTGAACAAGGAAGGACCGCATTGACTTTCTGGATTGTGAAAACGTGGATTTCTGTGGAAAAAGGCTTGTGCCGCATGTTGTGGATGTTGCAATACAGTATAGTCTAATGCTGGAAGTGGAATAAATTCGCTTATGAATAAAGTGTGGAACGTAACTCAAGGAGCGCATCTTAAAAAGCGCTTTAATAAGTTTGCCTATCTGGCTTACTGCCGCGGATCCAAGCCGCACACTAACAAAGCGCAACATTAAAATAAGGACAGCTGTTTACAAGTGGATGTTTAATGACAATAAAGCATAACAATGGCTGAAAAGGAAAATGTGGAAACGAATGAAAGTCCTATGGACCCAAACGGGAATGAACGTGAAGTGCCCGTGGAAAATGCTGACGTCAGACCAAAAAGAACAATAAGACCTACAGAAAAGGCTTTAGAAGATAAGCTGGCACAGTTCATTAAAAAAAGGAGAACGAAATTGGGTCAAGTCTCAAGGAAAAAAAATGAGATTGATTCACTCATGATTGATTATGGGAATATCATTGAGATGCAAGGTTGTCGTGGGGTTTTTCAAATACTCTCCAAAGAGTTTTCAAACTCACATTACTCCGTGCAATAAATGCTGTCGGAGCAAGAACAAGAAAGTGATCATGTTGACTGGTATCTCCCAAAAATTGCATATTTCAATGAGTTTCAAGATGTGATGAAGAAATGGTTAGCTAGAGCTGCCTCCTTTGAGCATGTGCCTCCTTCTGACCATGGCTCATATACTGCACATATGTCAAGTCCACATAAAGCAATATCAGTGGGCATGATAAGCAAAAAAGGTAAAAGTTCTAGTGGCAGCAATACATCTTCAACAGCTTCATCAGTAAGGAGAAAGGCAGAGGCAGAAAGAGCTGCGCTCAGATCACACGTTGCTGCCTTATCACAGAAACACTCATTTGAAAAACAAGAAGCTGACCTGGAAGCAATGAAAGCCAATATCAGAGCTAAAATGGAAAAGCTTGAGCTTCAAACTGATATTGATGCTGCAACAGCCAAAATTAGAACATTGGAAGCTTCTGAGGATGATGACTCTGACCCTGACCCTCGTGTGGGGGAGGAGCAGTATGACACGGGTCAGCCGGCTGAAAATTATGATTTCCAGGATGAAGAGAACCAAGGAAAACCTGGAGAGAAGGATAATAAAAAGAGTTTCATATACTCAAATTCAATGAACTCAAATCATGCAGCCCCTAGTGGTCATGTCCAAGTATTACAACCAGGGCCCAAAACAAGGACAGCAGCATCAGCACATCAGCATCACTCCATCCAAGTCAGACAAAGCTCTCGGACAGAAAGCAATGACTTTATTCAAGTAATGCAGCGACAAAACGAAATCACTGAAATGCTAATGAAGGAGCAACGCTTAACATTACTCCCATCCAGAGAAATACCCATCTTTAAAGGAGATCCATTACAGTACCTTTCATTCATCAGAATGTTCGAGCATACAATAGAAGATAAAACTGACAATTACAAAGACAGGCTGTTCTTTCTAGAGCAGTATACAGAAGGTCAGGCTAAAGACTTGGTCAAAAGTTGCCAATACATGGATTCTAAAAAGGGCTTTTTGGAAGCCAAAAGACTGCTCCAAGAGAACTATGGACATCAACTCCTAATCGTAGCAGCTTGTTTGGACAAAATGTTGAACTGGAATGCCATCAAGAGTGAAGATAGAAAAGCACTGCATTCTTATGCTATCTTTCTTCGTGGATGTTCCAACACAATGGAATATGTTGAGTTTTTGGATGAAATGAATAGCACATCAAACATGAGAAATGTGATCATGAAACTCCCATTTAAACTTAGGGAAAAGTGGAGAACAACTGCATATGCATATTATGAACACAATAAGACAAGAGCAAAGCTTCCAATATTGGTCGACTTCATTGAAAAGCATGCACGCATTGTATCAGACCCCATGTTTGGAGACATACAGGATGTCATGCCAAAAAGGGATATTAAAGTGTACAAATCACCCAGCAATAAGCCTGCTCATGGTTATAAGGGAAGTAGTTTTGTTACTGTGACAAGCCCAGGAGTTAATGATCAATCAATCAATCAATCAATGTTTATTTATATAGCCCAATATCACAAATGTTACATTTGTCTCAGTGGACTTCACAGTTTGTACAAAATATCAGTATGACAATACGACACCCTCTGTCCTTACACCCTCACATCGTACAAGGAAAAACTTCCGAAGAAAACCCACAGTTTTAAAGGGAAAAATGGGAGAAACCTTAGGGAGAGCAACAGAGGAGGGATCCCTCTCCCAGGACGGACAGACGTGCAATAGATGCCGTGTGTAAATTGAAAAGATAATACATTTGCAACATAGGTAGTCCAAATGTTTGGAAATGCATGTGTGTATAATAGGAAGATGAATCCACGAGGTTATCCATCCAGGACCTATGATCCATGACCACAGCCACGACTCAAGATCCAGGGCTCGCGATGCAGGACACAGGACCGCAGGATCATCCATGACTCCGGATCCCAGCGTATATAGACACCAAAAAGAAAGAAATTTGGGGAAGCTGGGTTAATCGGAACATGAGAGTACACAGGTATAGACAGAGAGAAGGAAGAAGTAAGATGTCCCCCGACAAACTAAGCCTATATCAGCAAAACTAGGGGCTGAATCTAATCAGCCCTAACTATAAGCTTTATCAAAAAGGAAGGTCTTAAGCGCACTCTTAAAAACGGATAGGGTGTCTGCCGCCCGAACACAAACTGGAAGCTGATTCCACAAATGTGGAGCTTGATAAGAAAAGGCTCTGAGCAAAAACCTTTCCAAAACATCAAATCGGACAATAAAGGCATTACTGTTCAGAAGCGTTGTGTATTTTGTGCAGGAGAACACACCTCTGAAACATGTAAGATGAACAAAACATCTCACAATGAAAAGATTGACTGCTTAAAAGCACAAGGAATTTGCTTTGGCTGTCTAACGAAAGGACATCTAAGCAAAGACTGTCAGAAAAGAATGAAATGTGAAGTTTGTTCAATGAAACATCCAACAATATTGCACATTTGCAAGAAAAGGATTGAACAAAAAGACAGCTCTGATAAATACACCCAAGCAGCTTCTGTAAGCAGTGCATTAGTCTCTTTAAATGGCAGAAACCACACTGGGGCCGGTGGTCAACAAACCCTACCAATTATCCCAGTTCAAATCAAGTTGTCAAACTCGAACCAGACTGTGCAGACTTACGCATTTATGGATCAGGGAAGCACTGCAAGTTTTTGTACTGAAGCCCTTCAACAAGATTTGCATGCCAAAGCCAAGAGAACAAAAATCCTCTTAAAAACAATGGGTCAGGAGAAAATGATTGACACTTCCTTTGTCAAAATGTTACCTCTCATTTACTGTACGTGAGAAGTCACGTGAGAAGGATTTCAAGATGGCGCCTGTGTCGGCATGCCGCTCCCTCAGCTCTCTGCATTTAGCTATCCTGTTTTTGTTTTATGTTTGTCAGAATGTCCCTGCTCTACTTGTCTATGATCGCCAAGCTCTCCTCCACCTAAGACCCTCACTGGAGTTTATACTACTGACCAAACCTATATCTGGCAACCGTAAATCGACTCCCCCCCCTCTACTGTCAGATATTCCCACCTACCTGCGCCGGTTGCCCTGCATCCTGCCTCACCGAAGCGCTTTAGGCGACGGGGAAAGCGTGGTGGCGCGCTTGTCCATCAAAAAGCACACCTGACGGCTTCTTCCGTGACTTATCCACGCATCAGATGTCATGGCCCTCCCGCTGCACGCCATCCGAGGGTTCGGTGGATTCGCCCTGTCTTTCCGGAGCTGCGGCCTCTGCTGGGCCCGCTGGCAGCCCCTTCCTGCCCGACTGACTGCTCCCGGTCCACGCGGCGTTCAACACGCACATCTTCGTCAGCTGAGACGCACTACACCTTCGGCCAGCCCGGAGAGAAAACTCTGCATGGCTTTGCTAAATGCTAGGTCAATAGCAAACAAGACGTTCCTGTTAAACGACTTCTTCACCTCTCATGATCTGGATTTAATGTTCCTGACGGAGACCTGGGTCCACACCGGCGAGTATGTACCGTTTTCTGAACTTCTTCCTCCCGACTGTACTTTCTTCAGCTCCCCCCGTACCACCGGCCGTGATGGGGGTATAGCTTCAGTGTTTAGAGCTAATCTCCAATGCCGTTTGCTTCACCCAGTAACTAGCTATGCTAGCTTTGAGTTGCAGCTTTTTGAATTGAACCTAGCCTCGCCTATACTCTGCGCAGTCGTGTATCGTCCGCCAAAGTACAATAATGATTTTATAACTGACTTTTCTGACTTTCTGTCCGGGATGGTGGTGAAATATGATCGTGTTTTGATCTGCGGAAACTCCAATGTTCATGTTTGCTGCGAGTCTAAACCTCTGGTTAGGGATTTTTTAAACCTCCTCGACTCTTTCGGTCTTATTCAGTCTGTGGCTGGCCCAACACATGATAAAGGACACACCTTAGACTTAGTATTATCGTTTGGATTGTCTATCTCTGTGGATGAAATCTGTGCAGGAACGCGTATCTCAGACCATTTACCGGTTCTGTTTACAACCTCGATCCCTTCTGTAGGAGTCGAATCACATGCTCCCGCGCGTTGTCTGCGTTCAATCAACCCCTTGACTGCCTCACAGTTTTCAGATGCTTTTAATACTTATCCGATTTGTAAATTAGAGGTGAACTGTGCTTTTAGTGCGGATGAGCTTATCTCTTTGTTTGATTCGACATGCACACTAATACTGGATTCCGTTGCTCCTTTTACGCTAAGACGCAACAAAGTTCTCTCAGAGCCGTGGCTCAATGACTGTACTCGCGCTTTTAGACGCGCTTGCAGGCGTGCAGAGAGAAAATGGAAAAAGGATAAACTTCATGTCTCCTTAGAAATTCTTCGTGCTTGCCTTTCCGATTATCAGACGGCAGACAAAGCAGCCAAAACAGAGTATATTTCTCTGTTAATCTCCAAAAATAGCCATAAACCTCAAGTTCTTTTTAATGTCCTCAATTCGATCATTAATCCTTGTGATGCTTCTCCAATTGTGCCATCAACTACTCTCTGCGATACATTTCTTACATTTTTTATCGAAAAAGTATCTGCTCTTAGGCTAGCCTATACTAGTGCTACCCCAGATCCTGCTCCCTTTCTGTGCCCTGCTGTCCTCGACCATTTTGAGCCACATCCCTCTCTTCTCTCTCGGAAGTAGTCAAGCACCTGCGGCCGACAAACGGCACCTTAGACAGCATTCCCTCTCGCTTCCTTAGAGATGTTTTTGAATCAGTTGGAGCAAGTGTTTTATTGCTTGTAAACACTTCTCTTAGCTCAGGATGTGTCCCAGCTGCCTTCAAACATGCCGTGGTTAAGCCACTACTTAAAAAGAAAAATCTCGATCCCTCCATTCTCGCAAATTTCAGGCCCATCTCCCAGCTACCCTTTTTATCTAAAGCCCTGGAGCGAGTAGTCTACGCCCAGTTGCAGTCATTTTTAACCACGCATGGTATCCATGAAAAATGTCAGTCTGGCTTTAAACCTATGCATAGTACTGAAACAGCCCTTTTAAGAGTTTTTAATGATCTGCTCTGAGCCGCCGATTCAGGCAGCCCAGCTGTTTTGGTGCTGTTAGATTTAACTGCTGCCTTTGACACTGTGGATCATAGTATCCTGTTGTCACGGCTTGAACAGTCCGCAGGCATTACAGGCTCTGCTCTTGCATGGTTCAGGTCTTATTTGACGGACTGTAGCTTCTCAGTGCAGTTAGGTGTCTTCTCCTCTGCCAAAGCCCCTCTTACCTGTGGGGTTCCCCAAAGCTCGATTCTGGGCCCCATCCTTTTTCTATTGTACATACTGCCCCTAGGTTCAATTCTTACAAAACATAATATCCCCTTCCATTGTTACGCTGACGATTTACAGATCTATCTGCCTCTCAATCAAAATGCCAACTCACTACAGCAGTTGAAGGACTGCTTAACAGAGATTAAATCCTGGCTGAGCCAAAACTTCCTCACTCTCAATGAGAGCAAGACCGAGGTTATCTTTTTTGGACCCCAACCAACAGTCTCCCCGGTTGATATTCTGGGCTCCCTCAATAAAAATATCTTCCCCTCTGTTATGAACCTTGGAGTGACCTTCAACAGTGCCTTTAAATTTGATAAGCAGGTTAGCACCGTAGTCAAGACCTGCTTTTTCAAAATACGACTATTGGCTAAGACCAAGTCGTTTTTATCTTTTAAAGACCTAGAAAGGGTTATTAACGCCTTTGTTACCTCGAGACTGGATTACTGCAACGCTCTGTATGTGGGTATGGATCAGGCCTCAATTAGATGCCTCCAGCTAGTTCAGAACGCAGCTGCACGTCTTCTTACTGGCCATAAAAAGCACGACCATATCACCCCAATTCTGGCTTCATTGCACTGGCTTCCAGTTCGGTTCAGAATAGATTTTAAACTCCGTTTATTTGTTTTTAAAGCCCTAAATGGGCTGGCTCCTGCCTATATAGCCGAACTCCTCCTTCGCTACACCCCAGGCAGAGCCTTAAGGTCGGCTGATCAGCTGTTGTTGATAATGCCTAAGACCAGGCTTAAAACCCGAGGGCATCAAGCTTTCGCAGCGGCTGACCCTAGGCTCTGGAATACTTTGCCCCTCCATGTGAGGTCGGCCCAGATCTTTTTTTTTTTTTAAATCAACACTTAAAACTCACTTTTTCTCTTTGGCTTTTGTTTAATTATCTATTTATTCATTTATTTAGTTATTTATTTATTCATTTATTTTGTTATTAATTTATTAATTTAGTTATTTATTTTAATATTTATAACATAATATAGGATTTCATAAAGTATTTTTAAAATAGTTTATACATTATTCAAATATAGGAATAGTAGATAGGATTACTTGAAATATAGTACCTTATATTTCATCTTTTTTCCCTTTAGACCCTTGCGGTTTATTCTTAAAAACCTTTACCCTTACACACCCCCATTTTCCCTCTGCTGGTCTATGGCCTTGTAGAGGGTAACGGGGTACAGAGTCGCTTAGATAAGCGGGGGAGTGCATCTGACGAAGAGATAGGTTGTTGTGCTCCCTATCTCTGTTTCTTATCCTATATCTAATAGAACTGCTCGGGTCTTGATAGATTGAGTGGGGAAGTTCATGAGATCTTTCTAGAGGGTTATCAAGAATAACTTTGATCCAATGACCTTTTCCCTCTCTGTCTGTGTCTGTGTATTCTCTTGTTCCGATTAACCCAGCCAAATCTTTGTTCTTGTTTTGTATCTATATCTACGCCGGGATCCGGAGTCGAGGCTGATCCTCTTGCTGTAGTCCTGTGTCTTGGATCCTCTATCCTGAGTTCTGGATTAAGTCGTGGACTTCGGGTCGTGGCTGAACCTGTCTCTGCGGTGCTGCCTTGGGTCTCGTCTTGCTGCTTCCCTGATGGCTTCCACAGGATTGTAGCTGACATCCTCGTGGATTCATCTTCTTATTACAGACACATGCATTTCCTAACATTCGGTCTATATGCTGTAAAATGTATTATCTCTTGGATTTACACACGGCATCTATTGCACGTCTGTCCGTCCTGGGAGAGGGATCCCTCCTCTGTTGCTCTCCCTGAGGTTTCTCCCATTTTTTCCCCTTAAACTGTGGGTTTTCACTGGAAGTTTTTCCTTGTACGATGTGAGGGTCTAAGGACAGAGGGTCTAAGGACAGAGGGTCTAAGGATAGAGGGTCTAAGGATAGAGGGTGTCGTTTTTCTCATACTGATATTCTGAACAATCTGTGTTGTTGTATTTGCTGTAAAGTGTCTCTACTGTCGGCTATTTTTATTATATGTACAGCACTTTGGCTCGACCAAAAATCGTTTATAAATGTGCTATATAAATAAAACTTGATTTGATTTGATTTTGTCAAAGGTCTTGAAGTGAGTTGCATCGAAGGCAATGATTTTGATCAGCTGCCTAAAGTATAAACGCAAGAGGAAATTCCTGCTGGAAAAGAGCACATTCCCACTCAAGAGACCATAAATAAATGGAAATATCTAAGAGAGATTAAGTTGCCTGAATTGGATTGTGAAATCGGGTTGCTTATAGGAACAAATGCACCAAAGCTAATGGAGCCGTGGAAAATAATAAACAGTCAAAATGGAGGACCCTTTGCTGTTAAGACAGTCCTAGGTTGGGTTGTGAATGGACTGAATCAGAAAACCACTGAATCTGAGAATACTTCATGTGCTGTTGTTAATCGGATATCAGTGACAGATTTAGGTGAGCTGCTGGTGCAGCAATACAATCATGACTTTCCAGAGAAAGGTTGTGATGAGAAGAAAGAGATGTCAGTTGAAGACAAACAATTTTTAAAGATCATGTCAGATTCAGCTCAAATCAAAGATGGACATTATCAGCTTGAACTTCCATTCAAACAGAAGAATATCATGATGCCAAACAATCGCAAACTTGCAGAGCAGAGAGCAGAATCATTAAAAAGGAAATTCAAAAGGAACAAAGTTTTCCATGATGAATATAAAACATTCTTGGAGGCTGTGATAGCAAAAGGTCACGCTAAGCTACTGCCCCAAGAGCAGCTTAAACCTGAGAGTGGAAAGGTGTGGTACATACCACATCATGGGGTTCATCACCCAAAGAAGGGCAAGATTTGTGTAGTGTTCGATTGTTCTGCATCTTATCAAGGATATTCATTAAATGACAAGCTTATTCAGGGTCCCAATCTTACCAACACGCTACTTGGTGTGCTCATTCGATTCAGACAAGAACAGATAGCTTTCATGGCTGATGTCGAGGGGATGTACCATCAGGTCAAGGTGGCTCCTGCCGATCAAGATTATCTTCGCTTTCTTTGGTGGCCAGGAGGAGATGTCAGTTTACCTCTCGCCTAGTACAGGATGACAGTACATCTATTTGGTGCCACTTCATCAGCAAGTTGTGCAACCTATGCTCTCACTAAAACTGCTGAAGACAACAAAGATGATTTCTCTGCAGAAGCTGTTGACACTGTCGGAAGAAATTTCTATGTTGATGACTGCTTAAAATCTGTCGCTTCTGCTGATCAAGCTGTGAAGTTATGTGAAGAACTCAAGGATCTTTGTGCAAAGGGAGGTTTTAATCTGACAAAGTGGACAAGCAACAGTAAAACTGTGCTGCATTCATCCTAAAGAATGAAAAACCCAAAGAGGTAAAAAACCTGGACTTAGAGACCCAAGACAATCTTCCAATAGAAAGAGCCCTAGGGATACAGTGGCATGTGGAGGAAGATGTTTTCAAGTTTCAAGACTGCTTAAAATCTCAATCAGCCACAAGGACAGGCATCCTTTCAACAGTCTGCTCTGTGTATGACCTGCTTGGATTTCTTTCACCATTTATCTTCACTGCAAAGCATGTCTTACAAGAGTTGTGCAAACTCAATTGTGGGTGGGACGAAGAAATCCCGGAGGCTCTCAAGAAACAGTGGCAAAGATGGCTCATGGGATTAAAGCAGATAGAAAGCTTCAAGATTGATCGATGTATCAAACCAAAGAATTATGGACAAATTAAATCTGCACAATTGCACCATTTCAGTGATGCAAGCGAGATTGGATATGGTGTTGTCACCTACCTTAAGGTGACAAATGAAGATGAAGACGTTCACATATCCTTCATGTCAGGAAAGTCACGTGTCGTGCCTCTGAAAAAAGTCACTGTCCCAAGATTGGAGCTCACAGCAGCAGTACTGGCAGTACGCATGGACAAGATGATCAGAACCAAGCTGCAAATCCCATTATGCAAATCTGTCTTCTGGACTGAGAGTACATCTGTTCTGAGATACATCATGAATGAAACGCTAAGGTTTCAGACATTTGTAGCCAACAGAATAAGTCTGATCAGAGAAGCAACAGCAACATCACAGTGGATATACATCAACACTAAACTGAATCCAGCAGATGATGCATCTCGGGGATTGGCAGCAGAATCGTTCTTGAAATGTGAGATTTGGATAAATGGTCCATTGTTTCTGAAAAAACCTGAGGACAAATGGCCTGAGTTTCCGGACGCACTTAAAAGGGTCAATGACAGCTATCCTGATGATCCAGAGGTGAAGAAGGACAAATTCAACGTGAACCCAACCATTGCAACTGACCTAAATGCCACAAGCAAGCTAGTGCATCACTACTCTGATTGGAGGAAACTGAAAAGAGCAGTTGCATGGTTCCTTCAAGTAAGCATCTCTTGCTGCTTTCAAGTAAGAAGAGGAAGGAAGTTACTTCTACTCAAGCAAAAGAACCAAATCGAATAAAGCTGATTGAGAAGGAGATGAGAGTTTTTAAAGACTCTATGAGAGGTCGCGCACTCTCTAAGGATAACTTGGATAAGGCTGAAGAAGCATTGTTGTGTTTCTGTCAAAAACAGTCTTTTCCAGAGGAAGTGGAAACTTTGAGAAGGGGAAACCCTATCAAAGGAAGTAGCACACTGTATAAATTGGATCCAGTGTACGAGAATGAACTGATAAAGGTTGGAGGAAGGCTAAATAAAATGGCAATGCCTGAGGAAGCAAAGCACCCAACCATTCTTGGAAAACACCACCATGTCTCTAAAACCATACTTCGAGATATTCATCAACAATGGACACAGTGGAAGGAATCATATGCTATCCAGGTTAAGACAAAAATACTGGATACCATGTGCCAATGCATTAGCCAGAAAAACTATATCTGAATGTACCGTGTGCAGACGCATGCATGGAAATGCAGGAGAACAAAAAATGTCAGATCTGCCAAAAGACAGAATTACACCAGACCTACCACCATTCACATATGTTGGAGTGGATTACTTTGGCCCACTGGAAGTGAAAAGAGGACGAAGCATTGTGAAACAATATGGAGTTATCTTTATCCGTCTAACAACAAGAGCGGTGCACTTGGAAGTAGCTCATTCGTTAGATACAGATTCATGCATTAATGCCTGCAGACGTTTCATCAGCAGAAGAGGACAAGTATTGGAGATGAGGTCAGACAATGGGACTAATTTCGTTGCCACTGAAAGAGAGCTGAAGGAATCTATAAAAGAGTGGAATCTGAGCAAAATAGAACAAGCCCTCCAGCAAAAGGATGTGAAATGGACCTTCAATCCTCCGTACGGAGCACATCATGGCGGAGTATGGGAAAGACTAATCCGGCTTGTAAAGAAAATTCTGCTATCCATCACAAAACAACAAACACTTGATGACGAAAGCCTTTCAACAGTTCTGTGTGAAGTTGAAGGAATTCTCAACAGCAGACCAATAACTGCAGTGTCAAATGATCCAAATGACTTGGAACCTCTCACACCAAACCATTTGCTGCAGCTCAAGGTCAAACCTTCGTTGCCCCCAGGCTTATTCCATCAGCAAGATACATACTCAAGATGCCGCTGGCGACAAGTGCAGTACATAGCTAATTTGTTTTGGACCAGATGGATCAAAGAATATCTACCACTTTTGAAAGAAAGACAGCAATGGAGCAATTCAATTAAAAGGAACTTCATACCTGGAGACATTGTAATAATCATGGATTCTAATGCACCTCGTGGATCCTGGTTAATGGCAAGAGTTATGGAGACGCGTCCTGGATCTGGAGGACTGATTCGGAGTGTTCTTCTTAAGACAAAAACCAACACGCTGGAAAGACCAATAAGCAAAATATGCCTACTGGTGCCTGCCTTATAATAAGGAAATAACTGAAGATGGATAATTAAGACACCCTGTCTATCTCAAATAGAATATGAAGACTGACTTTGTCTGGCTCTTTTTGAATTTTTGTTTATTGTTATTAAAGATGCCCATAACAATAGGGGCCGGTATGTTAGAGCCAGTATTTTGATTTGATAAGAAAGGCCACCTAATTGTGATGTCTGTAGTCAACGCACTATAAAGGACTACAATTCCCACGGCGCCTGTGCGAAAGCCACAGTGATGGGCAACCTGTTGAGAGACGCCGTCGAGGAACAGTTTTTAACCGTACTCGTACTCTAGGGGTGCAACAACTAATCGACTTAATCGATTAAAATTGATGACCAAATTAGTTGCCAACTAATTCAGTCGTCGATTCGTTGGTGACGTCATCACGTGTGTTTTACGCGCCGTTAATCTCCAACGTTATCGGCCTTTTTATCGGTACTGGAGACATTTAAAAAAGATATGTCATGTGTGTTATTGCTACATAAACATTATATCTCAGTCTTAGTGTCGCCAACTCGTTTCTAATATGCAAAAAGACAAACAAATGCATCTATGATGTATTTTCGATCTTTCCAATCCAGACGCGATCTCTCTCTGTATGTGTGCGAGGGGGGCGGGGCAGTTTACACACACGCAGCTGCTACATGCAGCAGCACACGGCAGGGATGGCGGAGAGAAGCGCTCCAAGGAGGTTAAACTTTACCCGTCTCGATGTGGACAATGCTCGTTACCTAAAGTGCAATAAGAGTTTAGCATGTCATGGCGGTAACACGAGCAATTTGTCTAAACATTTAGCAAAAGTGCTCCACATCCAGACGGAGGAATGCACCGGGTTCGACTGTCTTTCTAGCAGCTCTGTAGCCCCATCCACGAGGAACGTTTCCACGTCAGGTGTTATGTATGCTAGCAGCAACACACGGAGTTAACTACATTATACAAACATGGGTTAATGATTAGAGGAAACTGAGTTATTTAGTTTGTTAAAGTTTCAGCTATTCTGTTTACAGTTCTGTCATCAGATTATTTAATACCATTTGTTAAAACATTGTTGTTTCTTTTGATGTGAAATATTATTTAATTTAAATAAAAAGCTATGTTAGTTTTGTTCACAATTTGTTTAGTTAATTTATAATATATGTATTTTTGAATCAAGTATTCATCTTTATTGTCTTCATTGTTAGTTTCCACATGCCTAAAACAACCTCAAGCTAAATCTAAAAGTTGATGGCTAAATAAGAGTGTTTGAGAAATTGTGCAAGGCATAATAGTCCGAATAGTCGATTCATCGTTTCATTAATCGATAGATTAATCGATTATCAAATTAGTCGTTTGTTGCAGCCCTATCGTACTCGTACTCGTCCCGTACACGTACATACAAACCGTACAAGTACCCTTTAAGTTGTGAAGTTATAAGCATTATCAAGAAAGAAAGAATACCTAAGTTGTGTTGTTTTATTTGAGTTTTGCCTATTTCTTTTGAATATTGTAAAGGCCTATTTTCTTTGTTGCATGTGCAAAAGTTTGTTATGTTATTTTGAGCAAACACATCTTCTAAATCATCGGAGGCCAAGCAACACTTCAAACTGTGAGTAATTTAAGGAAATAAATGCGTTAGAACTGTCTGTTTAAGGCGTCTATTGGCTTGATGGAAAAACCAGGAAGGAAACCACGACAAGTACACATTAGTATCATACATGTACTGTGGACAATAACCACAGGAGCAAATCCGGGTGAAGTGTCTTGCCCAAGGACACAACGGCCTGACGCAGTGGCGGCAGGAGTGGGTTTCGAACTGGAGTTGGCCAGCACCCCCCTTGATCTGATGATCAGATGCACAGCCCACTGCGCCACCCGTCCCCTCGGTTTAGATCTAGACAAGACAAAACACAACACAGACAGGTCGTGACAGACAGTCTCCTCCATGATTTCTTGTTCGTGTTTTTATCATGTTTTGTTGCCTATTAGCGTTTTCTTTCTTTTTTAACAAATTGTACGGTGTCCTTGGGTGTCATGAAAGGCGCCTGAAAATAAAATGTATTATTATTATTATCCACCAGTATTCACTCTCTGTCCTAAACGGCTTGTTGGAGTTCCTGCCACCCCCCTCCCTATGAGCCCATTGTGGTCTGATTGGTCACGCGACGTGAGAGGCGTTGCTGCTCACAGCTGCTCGCGAGGAGCAGAGGAGTAGCGAGACAGGCTTCCGTGTGCCGCGATACAGATACAGCGAGAACAAGCAAAACTCATCCTGAGCACACACAAACACTCACAGCCGAAGTAAAAACTATAAGTGTGGCTTGATATTGAGGTAAAATATTGTCTTGTTGCAGTTTCCAGATATCAGGAGAGGCCCATGAGTTTCTTTGTTAATCATCAATGGTCTTTGCAATTAACAGGGGAACTCCAAGAGAGATCTTCCTCAGATATAATGCAGTTAAAGTCTTGTTAGTTAATGATTCATTTCCTGCAAGGCTCACGAGAGATGTGGGAGAAGGAGACATTCTTATTTAAACACAGCATGTCAATTATCTGGAACGATACATGTCTAATATATGTGTGTGTTTAATTACTTTGTATCAATAATGGCAGTCTGTGTAACAAGAAGCTGGAAATATGAGAAGTGAAAACTTCCCTTTTGGAGAAGTGAAGAGGGGAGAGAGGGGATCACCTTATTTGGACAACAGCTCAGACCTCTGGAATGCTGCAG
This sequence comes from Pogonophryne albipinna, assembly GCA_028583405.1. NCBI lineage: Eukaryota > Metazoa > Chordata > Actinopteri > Perciformes > Artedidraconidae > Pogonophryne > Pogonophryne albipinna. The sequence goes on from JAPTMU010000275.1 coordinate 193,667, forward strand.
GCTAAAAATGAGTGTGCGTTACACATGCTAAGGGAAATGAGTGTGCGTTCTCTATATATGTTTATGTAAAGGTTCTACTATTTCACTGCTTGAGAGCAGAGGTAATGTTTTCCTCGTTATTGTTGATATTAAAGTAACTGATATGTGTTGCTTGTATTAGTCAACTATAAACAACTATATCTTGGACATATCTTTAAGATACCAAAAGTATGTGAAACTGTGTGTGTATTGATGGGGGAGGGGGCCACAGAGAGGGAAGTCTGCAGAATGTGTGTGTGTGAAAGCTGAAGTAATACGAGACAGCGAACACCAGATGTGTTTGTGTTGCCTCAAACTAAGAGACTGTTTCCGGATCATCTTGGCTGGCTCGCGCTGATTCGCTGCGACGGGCTGTCGTTTTTATATCTCCCAATAGATGACCCCTCTGGGAGGAGCATCCACACGACTCCTCCTGTTGTTTTTGTATGTAAGCCTGTGTGTTCTTGTGTTCGGTCTCTTTTCCTCCTGCTGTCAAGATGAGTAAGGTCTCCCAGCACTGGGAAGAGAGCAGGGGCGTCCCTTTAAAAGTGTATTGTATTGTTGTTTATCATTAAAACAGATTATTGTGTTAACCCTTATTCTGGTGCTCTGAATTCCTTCCTTTATAACTCTGACCCAGATCACCAAACGACACGCGGAGCTGAGGTGGGTTTCAGACCCCTCCAACTCCCACAATATTGAGTAAGAAAAAGGTTTATAACGCTGTGAGCATGGGTCTGCGGAGAGCATTTCTCCGCGATCACAACGTAGTGGCCCGAAAAACGTTTACCCATTTAAACAGTCGTGGTAAATACCTTGTTTGTTTTAAACATAATAAATACACACAAAAAATGAATACTTGCAGGTTGTGTACCCGAATCTCCCGCTGGTCCAAACAAAGTAGGAACAGCATCGTTCTTCAGTGCCCTACGCTGAACATATCCGGCATGAATCGCTGAAAGGTTTTGGGAAGCTTTGTTTCGTGAAAGGCTGGCAGAGGGTGCGGCCATAGCTCTGGGCGTGGCTACTGGGTATCCCTACGTAGCTATACCCAGGAAGTAAATGAGAAATCTCCAACGAGGAGTTTTGGGGAGTTTTACTCCCTACAGGGTGTACTTTGAGGGTTTTTGACTCTGCAGACCGTTTACATGCATAAAAACCTTCATAACACACAAGGGGACGGGTGATAACCGGAGAAGCATGACATGGGACCTTTAAGCCCCAAGCCTGTTTTTCAGATCTCAGGCTAGAAAATGATATTTCCAGAACAAATGACCATAACTACACTTCTAAAAGGGGGAAATTAATAATTATTTTTCTCAAAGTAATGCTAAACCTGTGAGTTGGATGTAGAAAAGTCAGAATCAATATAGATGTTTTTTTATTTTAAAGAAAATTCAGATTGAACATGGTAAAAATTTTTAATTATAGTGTCCGTCCAAAAATTATGTTTTACTTATAGTGAACACCACCCTTGGATGATGGGAAGGTAGACTAAAGGCTTTAGGAATCCAAAGTACAACATATAATAAGTACCCTGTATCAAGATTGATGCAAAACAAGTGACATTTGACCTTTTTAGAGAGGTTTAGCAAAATAAACTCCACCTCTGGGGTCATTTGGGTGGAAATGGGCGTTGTTGCCGTTTCTCTGGAACCCATTGGTCGATTTTGGTGATTGACATCTCTTTCGAACCGTTAGAGCCAATACAACCGAAGGGGAATCTCCACATACACACGTTACCATTGAGAAGTGGGGGCTATGCGCACGCAGTTTGCCCAAAGCGAAAAAATCTTACGCTCTGAAATCTGAAATCTTAAAACAAGGTTTATTGCTGATGGATTATCAGAAATCATTTCAAAGTGACACAGACACATTGGATTGACCTATGGATTAACTTCAGCAGCGTTTTTATCGTTTTAATGCCATTGAAGACAATTTTTGATCAGACATCGACACAGGTAAGACATATTGCCGTGTTTGCTACCTAATGCCACGTGTTGTGATGTCTGTTTTTATTTATAATGTTGCGAGTTCTGATCATGGAGTGATGATACAGATACCTATCGATTCCGTGTAATCTCACAATGCTAATCGATATGTTGGATTTGCATTTAAGATAAGTAATAAAGGTTATATGAGTGAGCTCTGTTCTAACGGCGTTAGCATTTTTTCGCTCAGGGCTAATTCAGAGGCTCAGCGTTGGTCTTGTGTTTTTTTTGTGCTAAAAATGGTTCATATCATCAGTTAGCTGAGTTTCTTCCCGTTACATGGATATGAAACATTCATAGTTTATTAAATATTAAGAAGCCCTCAGATGCTGTTTCCTGCAGATGATGCGTTTTTCCGCCCCCCCAACACCAGTGAACATCCAGGGACCGGACATTGAGAATGTGAAATCTTACAAATACCTGGGTGTTCATCTGAACAATAAACTGGACTGGACTGAAATAGATGTAGTGGAGTGAAAGTACACCATTTACTATTGAATTGTAATGGAGTAGAAGTACAAAACATGTAGATACTCAAGTAAAGTAAGTACTTGAGATTTGTATTTAAATACAGTACTTGAGTAAATGTACTTAGTTACTGAACACCACTGGGTTTAATTCACTACCTAAGTATATTATATTTACATTCACCAGCAGAACCAGGTACAGGTTTTTGCAGTTTGATAATACAAAACAAACCAAACTCCAAATCGCATGCCTAGGTACCAAATGCCCCAAAATCCCAAATCTGACCCAGAAGTCAATACCAATTGGTCAAAGATGAACAAGCCCTTATTTTTGTCGTAACCCTATGCCTGACAAAAATGTGAAAGCATGCAATGGATGCTGGTAAATTAAAGTATTGAAAAAAACTCAAGATAATACCAAAGGGAGGCCAATACGGGTAGCTGCTCTCAGGAGGGAGTCCAGGAGAAAAGAGAGAAGGAAAGTAGCCTTCGGTCAGAATCTGTGTTACCTTCAAGGACGAGGGGAACAATGTACAGGTAACAAAACAGAGGAGTAGACTTCAACTGTCACACACACTCCACAAGGTTTAGCCTCAGCGCAAGTTGAGCTTTCTGTAAAGATACGGGTCCAGCTCTCGGAGAGCATTGATCAGAACCCTGCTGGCTGCAGCTCCTTTATTTCGCACCGCGTCCACCACCTCTCGTGCTCCGTCATGTTTGGGTTTGGTTCTGGCTGACGTCATTTCAGATTCACTGATCACTTCAGACTCAAAGAGTTTATCCAGAAGGACGTTCAACACAGTTGGAGACACTCTTTGAATGAACTCTGTCCGAACTGAGAGCAGCCTCTGGTCTGCTGGGACTCTGCACTCTGCTGAGACTCTGCTCTCTGCTGGGACTCTGCTCTCTGCTGGGACTCTGCTCTCTGCTGGGACATTTCTCTGGGACAATGCATGCCTTGTACCTGGTAGATAAACAAGGAAAATAATTTTGTTAACCAACAATCACATTAAACATCTGTTAAAAATTAAAGTAACTCAACAATCCCAGAGGTGGATTTCTGTTCACTTAAAGCTATGTTGACCTTGCCTTCTTACAGTGCACACGCTTTTCTGCTTGCTCTTGCCTCTGCTTACTTTTTTATGCTCTTTTTCTATTTTTCTTTTCTGAAAACTTCAAGCAGCGGCTCCTGGACATTAACCTATCACTGGGACAGTTATTCTTCGTAAATAGACGGAGGGTTTCAGCCATATTTCAATATTTTTACGACGACCTCAGTCTTACAATAGCGTGGCCTAGCAACAGCTAAAGCCTGGTACTGCATGCTATTTAGCTTAAGCTAGTTAGCAGCAAAATGCCTCCGTTCTCTACAGATGACTTCCACAAACTTCTACAGAAGATGGCCGTGTTGGAAATGAAAATGCAACGGTTGGAAGTTAACGTGGAAGTGAATGGACTAGGTTGGAATGACACCACTTTACCAGTGTTGCAAAAGAATGGACAAAGGCATGCTAACTCAAAGCTAGTTAGCAGCTACAAGGATTCCAAGGAACAGGAGGGCTGTGTACCGGGTAATAAATCTACAAGTGGTAGTCCTCCCTCGAACTCTCTGGGTGCAAGGCCGAAGAGTAAATCATTTCCATGGGATTTGGGAGGACGAACAACAGGCAGAGCCCAGCGCTCTGAAATCTGTGATGCGACCGGCTGGCCTGCATTGTTATCACCCAGGAAGAGCGCCTCTTCAACCCCTGTTCCTACTAGGAAACAGCCGAGGACAGCTGCTAAAGGGAGAACTGCAAAAGATCCTCCTAAACCACCGAGTGTGCCAATCCAGAACAGATACGCTCCGCTGACCGAGAACCGGAGATCTCTTTCTGATGACCTGGATAATCCGTCCTCTTCACATAGCAGGGTAAGGACCAATAGCTACTCCAAAAGTAAAAGGCTAGAGGGAAAGCTAACGACTGGGCCTGAAACTCTGATTGTGGGTGACTCTGCTATAAGAGATGTAAAAAGTCTGTGTAGTAAGAACAACACCAAAGTACTCTGGTTTCCCAAGGATGTGGTCTCTGACTTGGCTGAGAAGATCCTGCATATTGGGGCTGAACATCCGACGGTGAAGAATGTGGTACTGCACATTGGAACAAATGATGTTGTGAAACAACAGTCAGAAGTGCTGAAAAAAGACTTTAAATGTCTGTTGGAAACTGTCAGCTCTCTAAATGCAGAGGTGTTCATCAGTGGCCCTCTACCGCCAGTCAGAAGAGGAGTGGAGAGATTCAGCAGATTGTTTGCACTGAACACCTGGCTTTCAACTGTCTGTATTGACCATTCTGTCAATTTTATTGACAACTTTAACTTTTTCTGGGACCGCAGACATCTTTTTAAGGCAAATGGAGTTTGTCTGAACAAGTCAGGAGTGAAATTGTTTATCTCTAACGTATTCAACTGCCTACATCATCAATCTGTTCCCTTTGCCAAGGACAAGCAACAAGAGGAATCAAAACAAGAGAAAGACACAACACATCACTCAGAAAACCTTGAAAATCTATCACTGCACCCGCCTGAGGAATGTCTTGATTATGGGAGACAAATGGAGGAGTCTCCACCGCCCTTCACCCCCCCTATCACCTCTGAGGATACTCCTCCTTCACCCCACAGCGCTCTCTACTCTCCGTTCACCCTTTCACCCTCGCCCACCCTCCTGGAGATCGCTGAACACACAAAGGAGATACAGAGGGTTGGCACCGATTCCTTCCTGGAGTTCAAAGACCAAACTAAGGCGATACGCAGGGTTGGCAGCATGTCCTTTACCCCCGCTCCTCAACGACGCCCACCAAAATCACTGCAGAGACGCGCACCATCTCCCCCGTCTTCATCACCGTGCCTACGTCAACCACCTCCCCCCCCTGGCAGCATGTCCTCTACCCCCGCACCATCTCCCCCGTCTCCATGACCGTGCCTACGTCAACCACCTCCCCTCCCTTCAAGAAAGCATCTGCAGTCTCCGAAGCCTGATAAGGATGTGTGTGTGTACAAAACGCAACAAACTCTTACTGATATGTGCTGGGTCCAGGCTCAAGGGCATATGGCACTCTCAACTCTTTCCAGGACATGCCAGGGCCCTGCCTGCCAGTAGCTTTGCCGATATCTGTGCTGATAGGTAATAGATTAAGAGCGGTGAATCATCTTAGATACAGGAAGCGCTCAAACGTTTGTGTGAGTTTATCTAATTTAGCAGTGATTCCATGTCAGCCACAGCTTGTTACAAAAAACATGACTGATAGTGTGTTTAACGAACTTAAACTAGCTTTATTAAATGTCAGGTCTTTGGCAGGAAAAACATTTTTAATCAATGATTTTATCACTGAGCACAATCTTGATTTTATGTTTTTAATGGAAACTTGGATTGAACAAAATAACAGTGCAGCTGTTCTTATCGAATCAACACCTCCCAACTTTAGTTTTATGAGTCAGGAAAGAATGCATAAGAAAGGGGGTGGAGTTGCTATTCTGTTCAATGATTCCCTTCAATGCAGGAAGACATCTTATGGGAACTTTGCTTCTTTTGAATATGTGGCCCTTCAGCTGAAATGCTCCTCTCGAGCTCTGTTCCTAAATATCTATAGACCACCCAAATACTGTGCAAGCTTTTTTGATGACTTTACTGAACTGCTGTCTATAGTGTGTATTGACTTTGACCGTCTAGTCATTGTTGGTGATTTTAACATCCATGTTGACAACCCCCAGGACAGAGGGGCAAAAGAACTGTTTTGTGTTCTTGATAGCTATGGACTGACTCAGCATGTGACGGAGCCCACGCACAATAAGGGGCACACTCTGGACTTAATTATCTCAAAGGGTCTGAATATCTCTAAGGTTGTGGTGACTGATGTTGCACTCTCTGATCATTCCTGTGTGTTATTTGAGAGCTCTATTTCTGTTCACAAAAATGTTCAGAAAGAGGTAACCACAAAGCGATATTTAACTGAAAATACTAGGGAAATGTTTACTCAGAATTTTTCTTCCACACTTGCCCCTGCTAACATCTCAGTAAATGAGCTAGGAGATCATTTTAATTCAAAAATTAAAAATGTTATAGATGCCATTGCTCCAACTAAGGTAAAGGAAGTGACTGGGAAGAAAATATCTCCATGGAGAAAGGCCATGACCGTGAGAGCAGAAAAAAGAGAGTGTCGAAAAGCTGAACGTAGGTGGCGAAAAACAAATCTCCAGGTTCACTTTGAAATCTATAAAGAGAGACTTGGCCTTTATAATTTGGAATTGAAAAACGCACGACAGTCTTTCTTCTCTGACATCATTACCAAAAACAAAAACAATGCACGTGCCTTGTTTGCTACCGTCGACAGACTAACAAACCCCCACAGTGTCAGTAGCCTCTGAATTTCTATCCACCAGGGCGTGCAATGACTTTGCCTTCTTCACTGACAAAATTCAAAAAATCAGACAAGCAGTCAGTGCCTCTGCATCAGGTACAGCAAATGTGTTGTCCCTATGTCCACTTAACATCAATTCAAACACCATGACACAATTCCATCAGATTAATGATAAAAACCTAGAGGACATTATTCAACTTCTGAAATCCTCCTCCTGCTGCCTTGATATTATTCCAACAGGATTTTTCAAACAAATTTTTTAAACAAATCTCTTCACTCAGGTATTTTTCCACAGGCCCTGAAAACTGCAGTCATTAAACCGCTCTTAAAAAAGAATCTAGATGCTTCAGTAATGAACAATTACAGGCCCATATCAAACCTGCCCTTTCTAGGTAAAATCATTGAAAAAGTTGTTTTTCAACAGTTGAGTAATTTCTTGCATTTAAATAGTTGTTTCGATGTGTTCCAGTCAGGCTTTCGTCCAAACCACAGCACTGAGACTGCTCTTGTAAAGGTCTTCAATGACATCCACTTAAACACAGACAGTGGCAGAACTTCAGTGTTTGTATTATTAGATCTCAGTGCTGCGTTTGACACTGTTGACCACAGCATATTACTAGACCGACTGGAAAACTGGATGGGACTTTCGGAAACAGTTCTAAATTGGTTTGAATCCTACTTAAAGGACAGAAACAACTTTGTTTCTATAGGTAAATACACATCTGAGTTGACAAATATGACATGTGGGGTACCTCAAGGCTCCATCTTGGGGCCTCTTCTCTTTAACATCTACATGCTACCACTGGCTCAGATAATGAAAAACAACAACATAAGTTACCATAGCTATGCGGATGACACACACATTTACTTAACAATTTCACCAGGAGACTATGCTCCAATTCAAACACTGAGTAAGTGCATTGAACAAATCAATGACTGGATGTGTCAGAACTTTCTCCAATTAAACAAAGATAAAACTGAGGTAATGGTTTTTGGAGCCAAGGCAGAACGTATAAAAGTTAGCGCTGAGCTTCAGTCTGCAATGTTCAAAACAACAGATAAAGCCAGAAATCTAGGTGTAGTCATGGACTCTGACCTGAGTTTCAACAGTCACATTAAAACAGTTACTAAATCAGCCTACTATCACCTAAAGAATATATCTAGGATTAAAAGACTAATGTCACAGCAGGATTTGGAAAAACTTGTCCATGCTTTTATCTTCAGTAGACTGGACTACTGCAATGGTGTCTTCACAGGTCTCACTAAAAAATCTATTAGAAAGCTGCAGCTGATTCAGAACGCCGCTGCTCGAGTCCTCACTAACACTAAGAAAGTGGATCACATCACTCCTGTTCTGAAGTCTTTACACTGGCTTCCTGTGTGTCAAAGAATAGATTTCAAAATACTGCTGCTGGTTTATAAAGCACTTGAATGGTTTAGGCCCAAAATACATTTCTGACCTCCTGCTAAATTATGAACCATCCAGATCTCTCAGGTCATCAGGGACTGGTCAGCTTTCTGTCCCCAGAGTCAGAACTAAACATGGAAAAGCAGCGTTCAGTTATTATGCTCCAAATATCTGGAACAAACTCCCAGAAACCTGCAGGTCCGCTGCAACTCTGACTACTTTTAATCAAATCAAATCAAATTTTATTTATAGAGCACATTTAAAAACGATTTTGGTCGAGCCAAAGTGCTGTACATGTAATTTAAACACATAAAAACACATTACATCACAATAAAACACAATAAATCACAACAGATAAAACAACACATGGAACAATCAGGAATCGTGACCCCACTCTAACTAGAAGGCCAGAGAGAAGTAGTGAGTCTTCAGTGTGGATTTAAAAGCCCCTAGGGTCTGGGCCGACCTCACATGGAGGGGAAGAGTGTTCCAGAGCCGGGGGCCAGCTGCTGCGAAGGCTCGGTGCCCTCGGGTTTTGAGCCTAGTCTTAGGCACTACCAGCAGCAGCTGGTCAGCAGACCTTAAGGCTCTGCCTGGGGTGTAGCGCTGGAGGAGTTCAGCTATATAGGCCGGAGCCAACCCATTTAGTGCTTTAAAAACAAATAAAAGGATTTTAAAATCAATTCTGAATCGGACTGGAAGCCAGTGTAGTGAGGCCAGAATTGGGGTGATGTGGTCACGCTTTTTGTGGCCAGTCAGGAGACGTGCAGCTGCGTTTTGGACTAGCTGCAGGCGTTTAATTGATGCCTGGTCCATACCCACATACAGAGCGTTACAATAGTCCAGTCTTGAGGTCACAAAGGCGTTAATAACCCTTTCCAGGTCTTTAAAAGATAAATACGACTTGGTTTTGGCCAATAGTCTTATTTTAAAAAAGCAGGATTTTACTACGGTGCTGACCTGCTTGTCGAATTTAAAAGTGCTATTGAAGGTCACTCCAAGGTTCATGACAGAGGTGAGGATGTTTTTACTTAGGGAGCCCAGAATATCAACCGGAGAGGCTGGAGGTTGGGGTCCAAAAAAGATTACCTCGGTCTTACTCTCATTGAGGTTGAGGAAGTTTTTGCTCAGCCAGGATTTTATCTCTGTTAAGCAGTCCTTCAACTGCTGTAGTGAGTTGACATTTGCTTTGAGAGGCAGATAGATCTGTACATCATCTGCGTAGCAGTGGAAGGGAATATTGTGTTTCGTAAGAATTAAACCTAGGGGCAGTATGTACAGTAAAAAGAGGATGGGGTCCAGAATTGAGCCTTGGGGAACCCCATAGGTAAGAGGGGCTTTGGCAGAGGAGAAGGCACCTAGCTGCACTAAAAAGCTACGGTCTGTCAGGTAAATCCAGACTAAAGACTTTTCTTTTTGCCGCTGCTTTTAATTGAACTATTTACATCTTAAACTGCACTGTAACTTTTATCCATGTATTTTTTCTTTTAATGTTTATTTTATTATCTTTTCTTTTTAATGACTGATTTTAAATGCCATTTTCTTAATGTCTTTCGTTTTTTTGTAAAGCACTTTGAATTGCCTCGTGTTGAAAAGTGCTATATAAATAAACTTGCCTTGCCTTGCCTTGCCTTGCCTTGCCTTGCCTTGCCTTGCCTTGCCTTGCCTTGCCTTGCCTTGCCTTGCCTTGCCTTGCCTTGCCTTGCCTTGCCTTGCCTAGGAAGAAGGTAAAGACACAATACTTCTTGGTTAAATATGTTTCTTTTAATTTCTTTGAAGTTGATGAATGCAGAATATCACAAGACATTTTTTTATGTCAGGTAGAAGTGGAAATCTCATACAATAAGTAGAAAGCAAACTTTGTGTTACAAAAAAAGAAAATCAGCCCCCTGTCCATTAGTAATATCCCGAGCTGTGTGAAATGCATGACCAACCAGATGGAACTAAATGTAATTAAGATCTACTCAAGGTTAATTTGGTCAGTAATGGTATTAAGTATGTATGGAGTAGCCTTTTTCTAAATACCAGTCCATTAAATCGGTGTTATTAAAAGATGATGCTGAAATGAGACCAAGCATATACACATTACAAATAATTAGTTTGTTCTGTGTGTTTTTTTCCACAGAGAAAGAGCAGAGTGTAACTAAGGTTGGGTTTTAATGTTTATTATCACTAATTGTCATTCAAACATATTTCTTTCACAGTTTCTTTGGAGAAAGTTATTCATGTGCTCGATTGGTCGCCATCCACCTATTTAAACTCCATTCATATTAGAAATAAAAGACTGTCTTTCAGAGTTGGAAAGCAAGGAGTGCTACTTGAAAATTGGCATCTCTCCAAAAGAAACAACCTTCTATTCTCTTATAAAATTCATTTGATAAACTTTGTCACAGATTGCCCTTAAACAGAATAATTTTCGTATGCCGAAAGCGTTGCTTTGTTATCCCTTGCAAGGCTAGCCTCTATAACAAAATGGTCTGAAATTACCAAATAATCCATCAAGAGCCAGCGCTTTTCAGAGAGCTCTACCTTGTATGAAAGGCTTACCTTGCCTTGTATTCAAATTTCCTGCATTATTTGACCATTCATTTCCTTAATAATAAACCTCTAGAAAATAACATCTCTGAAAGATGCATTTTAGTGGAGAAAATCACTTATTTACTCATGAGGTCTTTAATTTGTGATGTCCCTGAACCATGGAGAAAAGCATAGCAGGAGCATCTGCGTCTGAATACACTTTTTTTCAAGTTTTCTCTCTCTATATTTCCTTTATTCGTACAATATATGACTCTCGTGACTGAGTCTAAAACAAAATACCTTTTATACCATAATCACTCGCATATGTGTGTACGCATGGGGATATTTGTTTAAGAGAAAAATTGTTATGACCATACCATTATCAGCTGCAGTTTACATTCCCGTGGCAATTAGACGGTCTGCTTGTGTGTGTGTGTGTGTGTGTGTGTGTGTGTGTGTGTGTGTGTGTGTGTGTGTGTGTGTGTGTGTGTGTGTGTGTGTGTGTGTGTGTGTGTGTGTGTGTGTGTGTGTGTGTGTGTGTGTGTGTGTGTGTGTCGCTGTCTGTGTGCGCACACCCAACATATGCTGGAGTCAGTGGGGAATGGTTTTCCCCAGAGAGTGTTCCACACACCCCTCCAGTCAGTGTCTCAAATTAGAGAGCAGCAGCATAGCCGTGCCTCATCCACTTTAATAGCATTTTAACTGTTATTGGAGCTCTTATATATGAGCATTCAGTGATGCTGGTCATGCCGGTACGCCTATGAAAAGGACAGTGGCACAATAGCCTCCAACTGAACTGTGACAGGCCAATTAATGAGCCTTCATTGGGAAACAGTCGTTACATAGGTCACCTAAGAAGTGTAATTAGAATGCATTGTAGATTCTTATTTTTATCGAGAGCAATAAATTGAAAGAGGGAGCCCAATCAATGGAGGGTCGTTATAACGATGCGGGGAGATAGATTTGGGTAAAACAAAAGGTGACTGTTTATGGTAGATGCAAAGCAGCCCGCATGCAAGAGTTAGCACGTGTGTTTGCTAGCACACACACAGAAATGTCGACCGTGAGGCTTGATAGATGTGTCACAGTGGGGATGTGAACGGGAGCCAATTACATTTATAATGTCAAACGCTGTGCAGAAATTAGCTTCAGTATTATTATGTGAAAGCTAATTGCAAGGAAATGCTAAAATGATTTAAATCACCAGGGCTATTTCAAGACATTAAGACATTTTGAAGATAGCACTAACAATTTGTACCACCCATTTTATAATTACATTTAATAGGTTGTCTTATCAGTACTCTAAAAGTGGATTCGGATTATCGCAGGCTGGAACAGACCGACGGAACAAAATTGTATTTTTTTTTTTTTGAGTGATGAGTGCTGGCTATTCTGCTCAGGAGAAGTGAGAGAGATAATATTCTGGGGGTTAAACTCTTGGATTGCCTCTTCAAAAGGTAAAATGGAACAGAACGCCATTGGCAGGGCCATGCTTTGTATTTTTAAGAAGGCAGTCTGGAAGGTCTACTATTGGCATTCAGCGCCACTTAACTTCCCACCGCAATAGATTTCCTACAGTATGCAAAGACACATACAGAGCGTGTTGCCAAGCCGTCCTCAGAATTGACCCCATCCAGCGGCACTGACCTCACCATTGTCGGCGCTCTCAGCATTCAGATTGTATGCTAATAAGGGCAGCGGATGGAGGGAAGGGGAGTCGGAGACATGCTTTGTTATTAAGTGTACGCAACACTTGAGTCGCTGCTGCTTATTAATGTTCAGGGTCCCAACACTTGAGCGCTTCTATAAATGTAGTTTGTTAGGAAGTATGTCTATAAAGGATGATTGTTAAAAAAAAAAAGGTTAAAAAGATTAAACAGAAGTTTTGCCGCCAAATTTCACTCACCGCATTCATGGTTGAATACAAGATGCCTCCAGGTGAGTGAGAAAAAAGAGCTACAGGAGATGTGATGGAGAAGAAGAATTACAGAGAGAAGGATGAATGCAGGAGATCAGGACTGTGTGTGTGCATTTGGAAGGAAGCACGAAGGGAGGCAGATCTTTATTCTGTGAGCGTAGGCCGCTGAAGGCTTAGGGCGCTCTGTCCGCAGCACCTGAAAGCCTTATCCACAGGTGAACAATCAGCTTCATGAGCAATGGGCCCTTTAGCCTAAGACCACATCATCCTCCGGCCCGGCCACGCAGACCCGGGGTGCCGCTCGGAGCTTAGACGGAGATTAAGACGTGGATTTCGTGAAGGAGGAAATGTATCATTCATAAAGCAACGTTTCCTAATGGTGTATGATGTCCGCAGCACGTTCTAACCATTTAACCTTTCGCTAAAATTATTCAATTTTCCCCTTAAAAGAATTCACGGGATTTTCACCAAAGAGTCAAACAAATATCTGGAAAGATTTCACTCTTCAAAGAGTTTGTCTCTGGTTGATCTGATTAAATTATGTCAGTTTACAAGTTAATGCCATTAAGCCAATGATGTTCGTATATTATTCTAATCACTCATACACTATACTGCTACCCAAATGTGGATTCATCCGCAGCTGCAAATAGTCCCTCACAAATCCCCCTTCCTTCTTGAACTTTTCCTTTTAAAAGCATTCATTTCCCCAAAAGGAGTTTCATTATGTCAATATTTAAAAAAACCTGAAGATGTAAAACAGTCATTTTAGATTAAAAGGAGAAAAAATAACAAATTTCTAACATTTCTAGGGTTTATTTAGAGATGAACACTCTTCTCTTCTTAGAAAAAAGCACCTTTTTCCTTTTGATGAATTAACTGAATCAATGAATCTTAAATACAGCTTAAAGGGAGGATGTACATTTTCTCCCATTTACACATTATACAGTACATGTCATCCTTCAAATTAACCTGGTGTCATCTTAGTCAGTGTTTTAGAGACAGTGGGTTAGCCTTGATTTGAGAGCGCCTGTAATCAAGCTCTGTGTGCGGTTAATTCTATGTTCCATAATAAGCTTACATACATAGGCACACGATGAATCATCACACACACACACACACACACACACACACACACACACACACACACACACACACGCTTCACATATAGAGCTCTGTCTCTCCACCTTGCTGTGAGTCATTAGCCATTCCAGACGCAGGGTGATCAGCAGCCAGCCTGGCCTGAGACAATTAGAGACCCCGGAGGTGGCTTCACATCACAATGAGCCCCGCGGCCATGATTAAAACATCAGCCGCTCGCTATGCAACGCTGACGGGAAGGGAGACGGAGAGAGATCAGAAAAAAAGATGAAGGGACTGAGAGTTTAGTTCTATCAGCAGTCTGTGTTCCTGATTAAAAGAGGGGTTTGTACATCATTTTATGAGCGGGAAGACACCATCAAAAGAGGGGTTGAGCTTCATTTATTCCTCATTGTACATAATATTCCCCACACACATACTGTACACACATCGGGGAATTGGAATCTGGTGATATTTCCGTTTAAACTCGTGAGATATTCACTTGCGAAACAGCTAGTGGATTACTACAGCTGCTATGTTGCTATCTCCTTTGACATTTGTGGCTTTGATTTGTATCTCAGTGAAGCGAGATTTAGATAGCAAATCCCTCAAGTGCCTCATTGAGCCAAGGTGCATACCATTCAAAAAGCATACAAAGACGGTCACAATAACTGGAACAGCGCTTGGAATAGACCAGCTTTGAAGTAACCGCATCGTAATTACAATGGTGTGTTTATGTCATTGAACTTCTTAACTCCTTTACAGGCCCATATGAATACTACCATCTACATTAAAGGCAAACATCAATTTAAAAGTTACAGTGGCTTTTTATGTGTTGGACTAATAATTCAAAACATAGGTCATGGGAGGGGTCCTTTTCAATATTCAGTTCCATGAAATTGATTGTGTTGTAGATCTGTATTTCAATGTCTGGAATAAAGAGAGGCCACACTTCTGTCACAGTATAAGGGCCCTTAGTGCCAGTGATTGACAACATGCTGCACAACAAGTACTGAATACTGAGTTTAATACACTGTAGGCCACACAAGAAGCATTCAACCATCAATCAAGGCTCGTCTTTATTCAGCTGGAAGGCTACATATCTATTTGTTTGCAAGCATAAAAGTCACATTCATCATAAATCTGTATTTGAAATGAAGACTATATGCAATGAGAACAAAATTTGGATCACAAGTTTTCTGATTTGAGCAGACTTTGGTTGCACGCATTGGGCGAAATGCAATCTCGGAACCCATTGTCGATTTTCTGAAGGCGAATTAGCTTTGTGTTAGATTGTAAAACTTGTGAGATATCTGGTCGTAGTCTCAATACACCAACTTCATCGGACATAATTAGAAGTCTTGGCATGGATTTAAGTTAGACCAAATATTTGGTGGCTACAACCCAACACGGGAAATATTGGCCTTTGACTGCGGAGAGTATTGTCGCCAGAATGTTAGCCGATGTGTTCTTAGATTGGATCCCCAGTGAACTCTAAGAACCCATTCCTACATGTTTCAATATACAACTCGCTAGTGTCTGTCATTAAATGCATCCCTCTAACTACATTCCTTGACTATTCACTTTGGTAAAAGTCTCAAATCCAATCATGCCTGATAGTCTTCAATGGTAGCCACTGCCACGTTCCTATTAGAAACCCTATTCCAGGATGATGGAAGTCCTGGAAAGCTAACCCTAGCCCATACCTGATAGTGAAAGTTGTTTCCAGCTGCTCCAGTCGCTTTACAAATGCTGGTGTTGTACAAAAGGAAATGTTTGATATGACATTTGAAAACTAAATCCTACATCAGAGTCCATGCATTCACATTCAATTACAATTGTGTCGCTCATGCATAATGCCCGAGCAAATCAATCTCTAGCTGCACTACTATCAGCCACACTTCCAACACTGGCTCCAGTGGAAAGAAAAACCAACCTGGTATTCCCACTGTAGTCTGCCCCCGTATCCCCAGTCCTCACAGCCTGGGCCGACCCTCATCTCCCCCCTGCCTCCTCTCCAACTCCTGCCACCCCACCCTGCTCCGCCTCCCCTCCAGAGGCCTGGCTGTCCTCTGATCTGGAGCGACACCGCCACTTACCCAAGGCAGCGGTCCTCCCAGAGAAGGTTGAGCTATCCCAGAGTCCCTGTGGTGTGCAGCCCTCTGTCCCTCTGTTCTTATGGTTCAGTCTACATTGAGCAAAGCCACCTGGGAGCTCCTCTCCAGCGCCCGGCTAACGCACAGTGGTCCCACCGAAACCCCCAGCACGCCCGCTGTGTTGTTCTTTCGTGGAACCAGGGAGGAGGTTCAACTTGGGGAAAGATTACAGTCACTGCCGTGACTTTTCTTTATAAATCCTAAGATAAAGCAACACATAATTAGACATAAGTCTGCTGGTTAAACCTAAATGAAGGGAAGAGTAACGCTTGTCCAACACAATTTCGAATCTAATGTGTCCAGGTTGTGGCTGCCGATGCTGTCTGGTCGCATTTGAGATGTTGCCGCATCCCCTCCTGTTCTGACACATGCTATAACGGCTAATTAAATGTGATGGCTGGTATTATTCAATTCGGAAACAGTCGTACCTCAAAGAGCAAAGAAAATTACAAAATTGATTTGATGACAGCTAAATTGCAAGAGAAGGCCTTGATTTAACCAGCCAATGTAAATGAGTCCAATTTAGAATCGTGTAATGCGGCCGGGAGAACGTGGCGGAAAATGATCAGGCCGGCCAGTCACAGATATTAAAATGAATTATATCTAATCGGAATTTTAGTCACGCTACATTAACTAATAGAAAGTTATTAACATTTCAAGAGCGAGAGGAGGAGAGAAAAAAAAAAGCTTTTGCCTGCAAAATTAACAGTGGCTGGGTTGACCCGTGGGCCTGCGGATGTGAGCACTGTAATGACAGCATAATGGCATATTTACATTTAAAACCTCGCCGGCTCATATTCAGATTCGGAATTAGACGTTAAGTCAAGGAATATTTGGTTTGCCCTCGTGGCCTCTCTGCAGAGGGTTCCTGTGATTTCTATAGTTCAGTCTAACTTTTAATTTCCCTCACTATTTCTACTAATCCCTCTTTTTCTCATCCTGTCAATGCACGCCGTTTCATATGATTTCATGTCTTTCTTTGCCAACTCCTTCCCTTGTTCCCGTATTTATTCCCTTCTTTCATGTCTTGATAGAGTAAATCTATAGAAATATTGCACCTGTGTTTGTCTTTGTCTCTCTCATGACGCGCCCAGCCTGTCATTAGGCTCGAAGGCCATCCCTGACAGCAATTTTACTTCTGGCAACAGAGTTTTGTATTTTAAGTGTTTTACTTTTATATTAATTTTCTTTGCTCACCAATATCACTTCAGTCGTCTTCAAGCCTCTCCGTTTTAAGTTCAAGGGCTGCGGAGAACACAGAGGAGTGCTTAAAGACGCAGCTTCATGATACCTGCCAGGTTTAGCTAATTTTCAAAGTACAGCGAATATCCATAATGAAACCCCCCCACCAGTCAGCCAAGGACAGCGCGGTATTCAAAGACGTTTCATCACTTATCACACACTGCCCACCGAGCCATTAGTATT
Source organism: Pogonophryne albipinna (assembly GCA_028583405.1). Taxonomy (NCBI): domain Eukaryota; kingdom Metazoa; phylum Chordata; class Actinopteri; order Perciformes; family Artedidraconidae; genus Pogonophryne; species Pogonophryne albipinna. The sequence continues at coordinate 211,041 of JAPTMU010000275.1, forward strand.
CACAACATATTAGAAGTTTCATGGACATCATACAAGACGATTCAGATGAACTCAAAGCATAGTCAATCCTTAATAAAGGCATCAAAATCATTCAGCATTCACAAGGTTTATTTTCATGACCGGGGGTTATTCAAATTCCTGTGTTTTTCAGTAAGTGAATAGAACAATTTACAAGCACACGGTGTGAATATGTGTGTGTGCATCTTCGTGTGTTATTGTTTCTGGGTTTCGCCGGAGTTGGGCTGACCTCTGGCTCAACACGTTCGGCGCCAGACATCAGCGCTCCTCTGCTCTCCTCATTTCCACTCCTCTGCTTGTCTGCAAGTGCTCTGTTCATCCGCGGCAAGCGATGAACATTTTACATAGGACCGACTGCCTTTTCTATAATTCACCGCAGTATGGAGGAGAGCAGGAGCTGGTAGAGTAGTGAAGAGATGTACTTAATGTTTGATAAAAACACTGTGCTGCTTTGGTGGTCGTCGTGGTTTTAAGCGTTAGGGAGGGGTTAGTGTGTGTGTGTGTGTGTGTGTGTGTGTGTGTGTGTGTGTGTGTGTGTGCAGACACACAAGGGGGGGGACTATATCTGGGTTCATGTGTCAGGGTCGAATCATAAAATGTTCCCTTTGCAAGATGGTATTTGAGGAAAACGTGCTCCTCGATGTCCTTTGAGGTTGACACTTTTTAGCTTTTGACATTCATATGATCCATGTGTGTGTGTTGGTGTGGCATGCACAGTAGTATCTGTGTACGCCTTAAAAAATAAGAAAAAGCAACAAAGACCGTCTTGAGCTCGACGTCCAGCCAGCAGACCTTCCTCTCAGCACACCATCTGCTCCCCAGGTCACTAGCCCCCCCCCTTACACACACACACACACACACTGCTGCCTGCGAGCTTGGTAACTGCTTTCAATATGCACTGATGTGTGACGCGCTAAGAGACCAAGCTCTGATTTTCTGTCTACTACAACTTCCCCCAACAGCCATTCTTAAAACACGTCTCTAAACTCTACCGCCCGGCTATTTCGTACATGTGTAAACACCTCACGCTAACCTTGGAAGCAGGCATTTAACATTTCACATTCTGTACTAAAATACATCTAAAAAAAATACAAAAAGCATCTCCATGGAGCCAGGTTACAATAACCCTGTCGGGTTAAAAATAATCTCCAAAGATGATAACATGTTTGCTTTTACTAAATTGTATCCTGAAAAGCGGACCCACAGAAAGTTGCTATCAGAAACAATGCCTGATGTGTTTTGGACGTAATCTTGTCTTTGTTTACATTAGCAAGCCTCGCTAACACTCAGAGCTAACCTGTACTGAAGCACATGTGCTATGTGTTTAAAAAGCAGGAAATAAAAGAAAGGAACTCACCTTGTGATAAACCCGCAAGAGAAAAAGCATGTGAGCTCCATACTGTTTCAGAAATAATCTTTGATGTGGTTTAGAACAGGATGGCGTTTTATCACAGCAGAATTTAACTTTATCTCCGGTAGAATTCTGATCAGGCATTAGCTCCGCCTCCTCTTTT